>JAVJHY010391462.1:0-20104 GCA_035593235.1 Phascolosoma agassizii | reverse complement strand
CAGGGCCTGTACTAGGTATTAAGTTACTATTTCTAGCAAACAAACCATCAGTTACAATTTGGTAAAATTCGATTGACGTTGATAACTTATTACTAAAGAAATCCAATTCTACACCAAAGTTACTAGTAACACTAGTTTCCCATTTTAAGTTTTCATTTCCAAGCAACTAATCAAGTTGATCAAAAATTCTATTTGTCAAATATTTAAATTGTTTATAGAATATATTTTCAAATGCTTTTTCATGATCAATACCCACAGGCAATTGAATCCTTAACATGCGCTCTTGGTTTTCTTTTGCAAAAAGATTAAATTTGGTCATGATCAGCACAAAGGATGAGAGGGTAAAGGTTGAGAATATAGCAACCAAATAAAAGCGTGTGCCGACAGCCATACCTATCGCCATACTCATAAAAATAAAGCCAATATCGCGGGTTTCTTTCATAGCATTTCGAAAACGCACGATAGACAAGGCCCCAACCATAGCAAAGGCTCTTGCAATATTGGAGCCCACGATCAGCATGATCACAGCGATAACTGTGCCCATAATGACGAGGGTTTGCACGTAAGATTGTGAGTAGGAAACCCCTTTGTGGGTGTGGCGGTAAACCAACCCAATGACAATGGATAATATAAAGCTTAAAAATAAAACCAAGCTGACATCAAGTAAAGAAAACATACTTGAAATATCACCAAATTGAGAGACTTGATTAAATGGGTGATTCATATAAATTTAACTCCTGTGTTTTTGATTGTGCTGTGGGAGAAATAATCAATGGGAAAACATCTATGTTTTTGTCACGGGCGACTCCGACACAGTATTTGCTGACGCGTTTGAGTTCACAATTGAAATAACTCATCAGGGAACTCACCCAGTTGGGAACGGTTTCATCGACTTTGATTTCCATAATGCAGCTATTGGGAGGCAAGAAATGATGATTCTGAAAGGGCTTCACTAAATCGAAATTTCTAGTGCGAGAGTATAAGTTGGTATCAAAAGTGATGCGCAGATCTGGATTGTATTGACGTCCAGAAAAAGCCACACGGTGATAATTGATAATGCAGGTGGGCTGTAAATGTTTGGACATCGCCAAATAAGCGACCTCAGATGCGACTTGGTGGTCTATGCCACTTAATTTGGACAGGTCCAATTCGTTTCTACACAATTGATAGGCTTCTTCTAAAGGCAATTTTAACCGGCGTTTTTGAACAGTGCGATTGATGCGCTGCTTGATTTCCACCATTCCTGTTGTGATTTTTTTTAAATCTTCATCTGGGTAGATTCGTATTCGTACTTTCCTGCGGTATTTAATGCCTTCTACTTTATCCCAGAAAAAATCCAATTCGGGACTGTCATAATAGAGGCTCGATATTTTATACCCCTCTTCTCCGCTATAGCTATCATAGTCAGTAAATTTAGAAAGTTCAGCCATAATGTCGTGGGCCAAATTAATATCTAAAATATATTTGAGTTCAAAACGATTAAACAAATGGATCATGATTTTAGCTCCCATTTCAAGGGGTAAGGCCCTTGAACTTGAATGAGTTCTAAGTCAGACCCCATGGGGGGGAGCTTCACTTCTTGGGCCCCTGCCAAAGGCGCATTAAATGTGTGGTCTTGTCCCTGTGGATGTTGAGCAGAGAAAATACGAATGCTTAAATCAAGAGGGGCTTTTACTTTATTAATATATAATTTGGCACCCGTTTTTTTTCTGAAGAGTAAAATTTGTTGTGTTTCACTGTCTTTGTGGGTTGTTCCGAGTATTTTGGCTGAAGAGGACTTTAAAAAGACCTTTGAATATTCAGGGTGCTCTTTAAGTGTTTTCCATAAAACTTTGTTTTCTTGAGCCGTGGCAGGTATCCCACCTTGTTTTAATGACCATTCTGCATGCCATAAAACATCTAACTCAGGTTGGGATGCCCCCCAGTAAATGAATATAAATAATAAGCAATAGGTGCTGATGCTGAGTACAAAGCCGATGCCTGGTTTACCCATGAGAGGCCCCCGTCTGTTTTTTTATCCAAGGTTCAAGTTGATTCCAGTCTGATAGCTTTAAAAGCATTTTTAATGGCTTTATATTTCCTTTAAAGTCGTTTCTCTTGTTTTTCAGGTGAATATAAGGCGTTGAAAATGTGTCTTTTTTAAGTTCTTTTTTGTTCTTTACCAAGGCCAATGAATGTGTGAAGAATTGACTTTTATTTGCATAATGTGGAGAAAACTGGTGAATAGATAGCCCGGATTTATTCTTATAGATGAGGCTGTCTTTGATGTGCACAGTAGATGCGTTTTTCGAGAGTATCCCTACTTCTGATTGTGCGATCAAGATGTTTTTAGCTTGAACCATGCTTTCTTCGCCTGCTGAAATTCCATTGCCCAAACAATTGAGAAAATAACTGTTGTGAAGCTCAATTTTTGAGGCCATCAAATCCAATCCATCATCACCGGTAAGATTGACATATAAATGGTCAATTATCCCTTTGGAAAACTCGATATCAATGGCGTCTGAAAAAGCGGATTCAATCCGGTTATTGCTTACACGAAAGTCGTTCACGTAGACCATGTGTATGAGATCATCTGAATATCGGTTGTGATGGAATAGGCTATGTTCTAAAGTGATCTTCTGGGTATCGTGAATATTGAGCATTCCAGGATAAACACGTTCATTCCAACGGGCAGTTGTGCCGCCACTGATATTGACGTGTTTCAAATAAGAGCCTTGAGTGGCTGGGCCTTGAATGGCAATTCCACCCCAAGGGTCTCCTTTTGGCATGGGTTGGATCACGACAGGGGCTTGGGCTGTGCCCCTAAAATAAACAGGACCTTTAAAAATAAGAGAGGTGCCTGGAGCCATCTCGATCTGAGTGCCGGCAAGAATCTCGATACTCTGGTGGGCATGAAACAAACGTGACTGAGAGAAATGTACTTTTCCAGGCCCTATCTTGAGGGTCTCATTGTTTTTCTTTGAAATGAATGGCAGTGTTTTCTTTTGTTTCTTAATCCATTGAAAACGGGTGCGGTAAGTGTCTATTTCATGTTTGGTAAATTTGGCAAATAGAGCAGAGGACATCGGACGCATTTTCTGACGGTAGTAAGTATTTAAATAAGGTAGCAGCTTGATGGCTTTCCAATCGGGGTCGTTTTCCAGTAGCGGCAAGGTTTTTTGAGCCAAAGACTTGGCTTTTTGTTCTATTGTTTCAGGAGAAAGGGTCTCTAAGAATGAGTTTAAGAAGTCTTGACGCAGTTTGAGATATTCTGGGAGTTTATCTAAAGCTTTAAAGAGTGGGTTTTGGCTTAATTTGAGCTTTTTTTCATGATGGAAGGCGTCAGTCTCATATAAAATAGGTTCCCATTGGAAACGGTAATGATCAAAATAAAGAGCAAAGTTTTGTTTTTCTTCTCCAAATAGAAGATTAAAGGCTTCAAGGCGTGCAAAAGCCGTCAAGTTAATTTCATCCATTGCAAAGGAACGGAACTCTGACTCTGAAAGGTGGGAAAGAGCCGTCAGCAAGCGGCGTAAATCCAGTCGCATAGGCTCTATGTCTTTCCCGCTCAATTGTTCCCATTGTCCCGCTTGTGCCCAGGCTGATTTTTGTGCTTTGTCAGACAGGTGATCGAGTGTGTATATGGTCCCTGGAAAGCGTTTGTTTTGGCGTAAAGTGAGTTCTGTGGGGCGGGTATCAAAATGAAAGACCCCCCAATCGACACCATTGGCTTTTACCTGAGTAAATTGGCTTTCAGTGCTTAGTATCCCTTGTGACTTGGCAAGGTTTAACAAGAGGGGATTGGCAATAAAAAAAGGTTTATGAAGGTTGCTTAAGTTGAAGTCCCGTTGGTTTTGGTACAAAGCACCTTTATCTAAACGGACTTTTAATGATTTTTTTGTGTCCATATGATGCCAATGTTTGCCCCCTCTCAATCTGATTTTTGCTTTTAATTTTTGCTCAGGGAGTTGAATTAAAGCCTTTGCATAATTTTTTTCAAGGGGATTGACTTGAACTGGGCTCAATAGCTTTTGAATATTTTTAGATGAAATAGAAAGATCCAAAACAGGCCATGAGGTCTGTGGCGTTTTCCATTTCAAGTGTCGGGTATTTTCTTCTAAGACGTCGTGGAGAGCCAATTGAAATAATGAAATACTCCAAGCAGGGGCCAAAGGGCCAACTGCTTTTCTATAGTTGTTTTCTTTTTCAAGGGTCTCCCAGCTCAACCAAAGCATGATTAATAAAGCTGGGGTCATTAATATGATGCCTTGTTTCCATCGGAATTTATAAATATCTTTTAGACCACGCATAAGCTTAAAACCGAATGTTATTCTGGAGTTGAAATCGAATGGGATTCAATGTGGTTTCTGTATCGCTGATATTTTCCCAGGTTTTGTCGACTGATAAAACAAAGCGAACCCGTTTGTTTATATCAAAATTAAGGGCAGCAGCGGCTCGGAAATCTAAGGTTTCTGCTTTCGAAGCATTTTCATTGAATACCTCGAGCATCAGAGCTGGGGTGAGTTTACTTTTTTTGAAGAACTTGATCTCATTGAGAACAGGGATTTCATAAGAAAATGTGGCGTGATTTCCCCATAATTTTGAGTTGAGGTTGACATTGTCTCCCCAAGCACCCTCTAGAAGTAATTTGAAAGAATCCCATTTCCATTTAAGATCACCCCCAAGTACCATTCCACTTTTGAGGCCATTTTCATTATAAAATTTATGGGAGCTATTCATGGCCATAATCAGACCTTTGGCAACCCGCAATTGCACACGCCCAACAATGTCTCTGTAAGGGGTGTCTGTATCAGGGAGGCTGCTAAAGGTTCCCAATGAGTATTTGAGTTTTAGAGGAGTTGCTCCCCATTCAGGGCCATAGACTGTGCCTGAAGCCATGAGCCCCATGTCTCTTGCCCCAAAGCCACCATAACGGGTGCGTCGGGTAACTTGGGCATCCATGAGGCCTCGCTCAGGGATTAAAAGATCCCAAGGAGAAGACATGCGAACCCGAGAAAAAGGCTTCTTGAAAGATCCCAAAGTCACTCTAAAGGCCTTGCTGGGTTCGAAACGAATATAGAGATCACGGGCTTCAACCTTATCCCCCATTTCGATTTCTAACATCAATTTTGTCCAGTCATAAGGTCTCCAAGTGGCGTCTATTCTGGCCCTACGTATGGCTAAGCTATCAGACCAAGATATATCTTTACCGCCATTGAGTTGCCATTGGGTTTGTAGTTTTCCCCGAACTCTTAATGGTTCCTCTTTGGCTTGTGTTTCTGAGGTGAGAAAAATGAAAAAGAAAAGGGTGTATAAGGTGTGGATAGATTTTGATCTGTGCATGATTTTTTCGCTTTCCTAAATATTAAAATATATGCATCCAACCCTTGATCAAGAGAATGTCTTTTATTGCTGGCCTTCAACCTGGGATCATTAAGAGTTGTATTGATGTCTGAACCTTTTCAAATCGGTAATGCCTATCTTCTGGGATGAAACCTTGACGGATGTTTATTTTGTTTATACTTCAATTTAAATATATTAGTTTTTGAAAAATGAGTTTAAATTTGAACTTTGTCAGTTGTTAACCTGTTTTTTATGTTGAGAGGGTAACTTTTGAAGTGCTATTTTGAGAAGTCAGGATATAATGAAACCCATTCTGACAGAAAAAAGGGGATTTTATGAGAAAACTTGTACCTGTTTGGCTTGCGATTTGTTTGGTTGTCGGTATTTCTTGTCGCCCAGAGTTGTCTGAAGACACAAAAAAAAATGAGGCAGATCAAGGAAAGATCGCTTTGCTTCATCTCGATAGTCAGCGTGATTCCAATGCACTTATCCATCAGTTTAATGAGAAGATACAAAAACGAAATCCAAAATTAATCCAAATGAAATATGATGCGATGGCAGAAGGGCCTTTTAACTTTTATAGGGCCACGGCTTTTCTTTTCTATTTTGATCTCCGAGAACACCCACTGTTTAAAGAGGCTCCAAAGGTTCGGTTACAGGGCGATTTTCACCTTGAAAATATGGGTACTTATCGCACGCAAAAAGGCCTCTTTGCTTTTGACCTCAATGATTTTGATGAGGCTTGTGAGGGGCCTTATTCATTGGAGTTGGTGCGTTTGGGTGTCAGTGTTCATTTGGCCGCAGAGGCTTTTGGCGTTCCACTACAAGAGCGCAGTGATTGGATTGCATTTTTGTTCAGTCGCTATCTTTTTCATACAGAGCAACTCCAAGAGAAGCCTGAGCCCTTAAAAGAGGCTTTGACAGAAGCCCATGTAAGGGGAGCCACGGCCAAGCAAGTTCGCCAGGCCCAAGCTTTTAAACGCCCTGATTTTTTAAAAGAATACGTTGAAAAGTCACATTTTGACTATTATGCAAAACTGCAATCTGTGAATGAAAAAACCCGCTCAGAAGTCACACATGCGATGGATGATTATATTCAAAAACAACCTCACTCGCCCTCGTTTTTTAAAATCAAAGACATTGCGTCTCGGGTGGCTGGAAAAGCCAGTTTGGGGCGTTATCGCTATTGGGTTTTGATCGAGGGAGAAACCTCTTTGGCTGATGACGATCGTATTTTGGAGCTTAAAGAAGCCATTGTCCCTTCCCTTTATGCATTTACAAAAATAGTTACCTCCAATAATCACCAACGTATTGTTCAGGCTTACCGTTACTTTTTACCTGAAGTAGATCCTTTTTTAGGGGTAACTAAGGTGCATGGACGGCCTGCTTTTGTGCGTGAATATTTACCCAAAGAAACGGTCAATATAGAGAACCTAACCCCTCAAGAAAATCAAGAATTTCTAAATATGGTGGCATTGATCGCTGCTCGCGCTCATTCACGTTCTGGTAAAGGAGAGCAGATTTTAAAAGAGGTCAAAAAACGTGGTAATTGGACTAAAGAATTACTTTCTTTAACAGAGCGTTATACCCATCAGGTTTATGCAGACTACCAGTCTTTTATGAAAGAATAGCTCTTACAGGGAGTTGGTTTTATATGGAGTTTGTCTTATGTAACGTTGAGTTACCCCAACTCTTGCGAGAGGATTGCAAACATATCTTGAGCCCGTTGATCTGAATTCGCTAAGAACTTTTGATTTTAACTTTGTTCTTTAAGCTGCTTTGACATGTTGGCTGGCATAGAGTTTCATTTTACCCAACATGGCAGAAAGGCCATTGGCGCGGGTACTTGAAAGGTGTTGATCCAGGCCGATTTGTTTGAAAAAACTGATTTCTGTTTTTAGAATGTCTTCGGGACTTTGGTTGGAGTAGAATGAAATCAATAAACTTGCCAGTCCTTTGACTATCATAGCTTCGCTGTCGGCAATATAGACCATTGTATGGGTGTCTGCCTGATAATCAGCATGGAGCCATACATTGGATTGACAGCCAATAATACGTTTTTCTTCGGTCTTGTATTCAGCTGATAAGGGCTCAAGATCCATGCCCAGTTCAATCAATAACTCAAATTTCTCTTGCCAATCTTCGCAGAAATTAAACTCTTCAAGCAGATCTGCTTCTATGCCTTGAATACTTCCCATGATTTTGTCTTTAAACCCTTCTGATTTCTTGGTATTTTAACGGTTGAATGTGATCTCTGACAAGGGGGAAGCTCAATCAAAAATAACATAAAAATCACCTGTGAGGGATTTGAACTCAGAGCTATAACCACTCTCATTTTTGAGTGTCAATAGATTTTTATTTAAGAGGCAAGGCTGCTTTTTTAGACTGACCAAAAGCCGTTTAATTGGTTTGCTTTGATGGTGGCGCACTTCTGTGATATGTTCTGGGTGAAACCCATGTGCAATGGCTTTTTCCAATAACAGCTGTCCCTCATATAATGGCATGATCCATGCAAAGGAGCCTGAGGGCTTTAAGAGTTTAAAGGCTTGCTTGATTAGGCTTTCATGGGTGAGAGCAACAGTGTGACGGGCTAGTGTTCGGCTGGGATCACTGGATTGCAAACCCTGTATAAAATAGGGCGGATTGCAGATCAGCAGATCGAAGGGCGGTGCCACATAGGTATTGATATCTGCTTCATGTGCCTCTAAGCGTTCACCCCAAGGAGATGCTGTGAAGTTTTCTTTGGCCTGTTCACAGGCAGCAGGATCGAGTTCAAGGGCTGTAATTTGAGCTTTGGGAAAACTTTGGGCCATGATCAGGGACAGGAGCCCTGTTCCGGTTCCCAAATCCAGCACCGTTTGAGGGGGGCTTTCTTTCACCGTTTGAGTTTTGGATACCCAAGCCCCCAACACAATCCCGTCAGTGCTGACTTTCATGGCGCAGCGCTCCTGATAAATTTCAAATTGTTTGAAATAGAAGGGTTTTCTGACTTTTTGTTTCCTTTGACCTGAACTTTGACTCATGGCTTAGGGTTTGCTTGGGATAAGAGATGCTTTTGAGATCCCATTGGGTTGGATCAATAAAAGCTCAAAGTCATTTCCTTTTTCTTCAAATTGAACAGCAAACTCAGGGTGTTTTTTTATTTTAAAGCGGTTTTTGCTTGTGGGGCTTAAGGCATAGGCTGGTTGATTGGGGATTAAAATTTGTAGGTGGCCCTGTTTAATAAAAACTTTGATTTGCAGGCCCTGGAGATCGTACTTGCCTTCAAAACGTTTGAGGTAACGGGGCGTCTTTAAAAAAGGTGCGCTTTCTTTCTTAAAGATGATGGGTGATGTACCTGCTTGCAAGGAGGTACTTAAATACTCAATTTCACCCAACATATCGGTTTGAAACTGAAGTTTAAGCCCTTTTATTAGGACACTTTTTTGGATGGTATATGTCTCGTAATGTAGGTGATCTAAAGGACTCGATGTGTCCCTATAGTTCAAGTTGAGTGTTCCAAACTGCTCTGTGATTTTCATGTCGCCATAGGCAGGGTTTCGATAAATACCTGCATATTCAGACATGGCATGTGCCGAACGGGTGCCTTTAATTTGGATGAGGGTTTGGTTTGCTTTTTGAACCGCTGTCTTACGTTGTTTTATGATGGCATCGACTTTGTTTTCAAAACCACTGGGCTTCATGCCAAGCAGTTTTTCAAAACTGTAAAACATGGCTAAATTAGGTAGGGGATCGGTAGAGCGGTTTGAGAGCAAAGCAATACCTATATTTTTAGACGGAACCATTCCCACCATGGCTGAGAACCCGTCGATATTGCCCCCATGCTGTACAATAATTTCTCCCCGATAAGGATGGATCATCCAGCCCATACCATAAAGTACAAAGGGAATTTTATTGGACCCCTGTTTTTGCATGACCATTTGAGGGCTTTGTAAATACTTCAAAGTCTGGGCTGTCAAAAGGGTGTGCTTGCCCACTTTTCCATTGCCCAAATTGAATTTGAGCCATTTCCCCATGTCTTTGGCCGTCGAGAAAAGAGAGCCCGCTGGGCCAATCATTTCAATCGGACGAAAAGGGATTTTTTGTACTTTGCCATCCCGTTTTTCATAAGGTTGGGCATAGTTACTGCTGCGCTTGAGTTGGGCGAAATAAGGGGTGGTATTTGACATGTTCAGAGGGTTTAAAACCCGCTCTGTTAAGAGGGCCTCCCAAGTTTTCCCCGTCACTTTTTCAGCCAAAATGCCGGCACTCATATACATGAGGTTTTGGTATTGAAACCCTTCTCGAAAAGAAAGGGTGGGTTTCAAGTGCTCTAAATTCTTAAACAGTGCCTCTCTTGATTGGGTGCTGCCGTACCAGGCTAAATCATGTCGGGGCAAGCCAGAGCGGTGGCTTAAGAGATCTTCTAAGGTCATACTTTTTGTGGCTTGGGGATCAAATAATTTGAATTCGGGTAATTTATTCTTAATCGGCTCTTTCCAGGAGAGTTTGTCTTGGTCAACCAAAGATCCCAAGAGAGTGGCTGTAAATGCTTTTGTGGTTGAGCCAATTGCAAATAGAGTGTCTGGGGTGACAGGTGATTTTTTGAGTCTGCTACGCAGCCCAAAGCCCTCTTCAAAAATAACCTGATCGTCTTTGACAATGACGACAGACAATCCAGGGGTCTTTAATGCCTTACGTTGGGATTCAATCCAAACTTTGATTTCTTTGAGTAGGGCTGCTGTCTTTGCCTTTTCTTGAGCGGCTTCTTGAGCATTGGGGCGTTTGATTTGAAACTTGAGCTTGGCTCCACCTTGACTGAATGAGCCTGAAATCTGAGCGCAGTCTTTTGAAAACGCCCCTGAAAACAAGGGCGTTCCGGGTACCCCGGCCATTTTAAAGTTGACTTTGGAGTCTGAGCTTGAAATTTCAGAAAGAGCAAAGTCTTTGGTTTTCTGACTGGGAATATCAATATCTCCCACCCAGGTGTTTTTATTTGGTTCAAAATGAATTTGAACCATCAAGGGAGATCCCGGCACACTAATTTGTCCCGCCCAATCTCCGTTTAGCTGGCATTTTGCTTGGGCTGAAAGACTGATTGTCAGAGGCAGGGCAAAGCTGAGTGCAGATAGAATAAAAGGGTGCTTTTTCATGGGGTATCTCCTGTATATATCAGGGATTTTATCATGTTTCAGAGCGGTTTTTTTAAGAACTTTATGACTCGAATAGGTCACCATCATAATAAAACCAGTGGGATTTAAAGCGCCGAAAGCGAGAGCGCTCATGCAAGGTGTGCCTTTTTTTATTATGGGTATAATGGGCCGTGAACTCAACCTTTCCAATTTTGTCACTGGCCAACCCCTGAAATGTTGAGTTGATTTCAAGCTGGACAAAGTGAACCTCTTTGCCCCAGTTTTCTATTTTCTCTCTCTCATCTGCTTGGCGTTTCTTTGGGTGAAGGGTTTCATAAATATAATCATATATATTCAAGGCGTAGGCACTATAACGTGAGCGCATCAATTGCTCTGCTGTTTGTGGCATATTTTTACCTTTATGGTAGGGCTGACAGCAGTTCTGATACAGGATGTCGGGGTTGCAAGGGCAGAGGCTTTGAGGCATTTAACGATTCCTTTTACAATAATATTCTGTGGTGTAACTCAATTGCCTTCGGGATCTTATATTTTCAATAGAACTCTAAGGTACTTTGAACTATACTCAGTTATGGTTCTTAAAATATGAATGACCAAACTCAAATAATTGTTAATAAAAATTCATAAAGTTAAACGTATTTGTTTTACTAATTAAATACCAATCCCAAAATAGTCTAAATTAAGTGGTTTTATTATGGCAAATAAATAAAAATACAGAAATTTCAAATAGTATATTTAAAACGTAATACATTTAATAGTTATTTAACTGAATTTTTAATTAAATAACTATTGAATTTTACTGCTAATTATTCAATTGACAATTGTTTTTTGTAAGCGTTAAGATGGGTTTCATTATATCAATCGTTTCATCGTATTTAGATTTAATTTCATTCAGGGAGTATTTAAAAATGGAAAAAGAACAACCCGCTCAATTTCAATACAAACAATTTTGTGCCAATTGGTGCTCCGATTGTGCCACCATCAATTTGCGCATTGGACATGCCCTGTTTCCTATTCAAGAAGAAGATCTTTCAGTGTTCATTAATTTTTTAGAGTCCACATATTTGGATCAACTGAGTACCAATGGACAAAATGAAATGACGTTTCAAACAAGAGGAATTGTGTTTTCCTTTAATGAAAATGATGCGAGTGATTTAATTTCGTTGCTCAGCACAGTGCATTTAAATATTAAACGAGCCAAGCTTGAGGACATATTTAAGTTAGATATAATAGAGTGAAACGTTTGTTGTGGTCGGACTCTGATCGAGAGCTGTGTTGTCTACCGTAAGTTTAGAAAGCGCCTAAGTACTTCAGTACTCAAGGCTTTAGGATAGCCTTCCTATGTTGTTGATAAGGTGATTGGGTTAAAAGCTGAGGTGAGAGTTCATACAAGACCATTGCAGAGAAATGCTGTTTGGGTGGGGTTGATGCTTACCTGAGGATTTTAGAAAAAACCCAATCCAAAGTCCGATCAGGTAAAAGACGGGGCACAATCACTTCTTCGGGCCAATTATTTGAAACGATATAATAGGGAGCGTTCTTTTTTCTTCTAAGGATTTTTAACACAGTCAAGGCCACATCTTCTGCTTTGGCCCGGCCACCGTCTGAGTTTTGAATGCGTTGCCACAAACGTTTGCTCAAACCTTCATAGGGGGTGTTTTCATATTGTTTCAAATTGACCGTTTGATCTAGTTTATTCCAAATAGGGGTCTCAATGCTGCCGGGCTGAATGACAATCACCTCAACTTTTGAATCGATCAGTTTGAGCTCTCTTCTGAGTGCCGTTGAGATGGCTTCTAAAGCGTGTTTTGAAGCTGAATAAGCGCCGATCAGAGGTTGGGTTGTTACACCTGTGATTGAACTCATTTGAATAATTTTTCCCTGTTGATCCATGAGGGGCAACAGAGTTTGAGTGAGAGCGGTCAGGCCAAAGACATTGATTTCAAATTGCTGGCGCAAGGCTTTGAGGTCAAGCAATGCCACTGGGCCAGTGACTGCAATTCCGGCATTGTTGACCAGCCCATAGAGTGCTTGCCCGTCCAATACTTTTTTCAGGGTGTCGATGGCTTTGGGCGTGATGTTTTCAAGATCCAGAAGCAAGGGGGTAATTCCTTTTTCCTTGAGCATTTCAGCATCTTTTGCTTGGCGCACTGTACCCAGTACTTTAAAGCCTTCATTTTCAAGCTGGGTTGCAATGGCTTGGCCAATGCCGCTGGAGGCCCCAGTGACCAAGACCCATTTTTTCAGCCCCTGGTTTGGGCTGGTTTGGGCCGAGGTGTATTTAAGCCAGGCCCAACCTAGGCCTACCATGGAAAGTGTTTGCCAGAGGCGTTTCATTATAAGGTGGGGGTGCCATACTCATATAGGGTATTGCTGCCCACATCAGTGAGACCGCCTGTGAATTTGATCGCTTTTTTCTGTTTTAAGAAGCCGGATTTTGGAACCAAATAAAGGGCCCCACTTTTTGGAATCGTGACCAATTGATCTTCATTTGAGGTGATGCCATCGGGGATCAGCTCCATCGTGCCACCGCTGGGGGCTGCTAGGATCAAAGTGCCTGCTGAAGGGGCGGCACTAAATTGTGCTTGTAAATTGAGTAAGATGGGGCCTCCGGGCCAGGGGCCTGTGATGCCTGCTGATGCCAGCAGGTTCTGGGCTTGGCCAGCCAAAGGTGAATCACTGCTCACAATGCGATCACTGTCTCTTAACATGACGCTTGTGGCGTCACAAGATGTAATTGAGATGGGGCTTGGCCGCAAGGACGGTACAACTTGACATGTCTCTGTCAAAGGTGACGGCGAATCCAGCCACTCCTGTGACCAGAAAGGCTTTATCGTCTCGGCCCCCCCATTTTTGATTGAGGCCAAAATTGGTGGGAAAGCTGGCCATGGTAATGGCAGTGGTTAAGCCTGTGCCCAGTTGGCCAACTTGAAAAGGCACGGTTTCATAGGCACTGTTAATTTGAATGCGGTGCCCTGGCCCACCAGCATCAAAAGTGACCCCGGTGACCGTGCGGACATTTCCGTGTCCAGCCCCACTGGCAGGCACTGTTTTCAATCGGACTTGATCACCCGTTTCAATGGGGGGGGCAGCCACCCCTGTGAGTATGCCCGAGCTGGCCCCTGAGTCATGGTTGTTTGCGTTGACAGTGCTGTCTATCTCAGCATTTAAAATGACTGCAGTAGGAGAGACCGAGTTAATTGTGCGGGGTGTGTTGTCGTTTCTCACGATCACACTGTCTGTGGGAGAGAAAATATTGGCATTGTCTACCAGCAGTCCCCCGCCAGTGCCCGCACTGGTATTTGTATTTTGAATATTGGCTTTGAGACCATTGTTTAATAAGACACTCATACTGCCCACGCTATTGACAGTGCGCTCTTCTCTGATTTTACTGGCGGTTTCTAAGATCACAGTGTCACCATTGGCGAAGACAGCTGCGTTGTTTACTTCGATGTCCTTTTGAGAGAAGTTGGTCGCCGTGATTGGACTCATGGCCACAGATGAAGATTCTGGTGTGCCTGTCCAAACCCCAGCGGATTGTGCCATTGTTTGAGTGGCCCCAGTGGCACCTGAATTCCCAAAAACAACGTATTTCAGTATATCTGTGGATGCGACACAGGGGTTGGCTTTGCATAAAAAGACCTCAGACGCACTGGTCAGGTCTGAACGTAGGAAGTTGACCCCAGTGCCTGTATAGACCTCGTTGCCACTGTTGACCCCTGTTTTCATAATCGTGACAATCAAAGAGCCCCCGGCAGGTATCAAATTGGTGTTGGTGGGAATTTCATAATGGCTGATGCTGCCTGACACATTGGAGTAATAAAGATGTAAATTACTGGCATCCACTGTGGTTGCACCCATATTTTTTAATTTAACGTATTGGCGTTGGGTTTGGGTGTCATTGTGAGCAAAAACCTCTTCAATATGAAGATTCTCAACAGCATATTGTAAACTAAATCCAACAACAGCTGAGCTATTCGTGCCGATGCTGACACTGATAGGGCCTGTCAATGCCCCGGTGGGAACCGTGGCTGTGATTTGGGTATTGCTCTCAACGTTAAAGCTACTGGCAGACATACCATTGTGAAAGATAACGGCTGTGACCCCGTCAAAATCGGTGCCTGTGAGCGTAATTGTACTGCCTGGCGCAGCGCTTGTTGGCGATACAGAGGCAATGGCAGGGGTTTTATTGTCAGCAGAAGAGGTGCTGCCAGATGACGAGCTGCCTGAAGAATTTGACCCACCACTCACAACGGTTGGGTTTGACCCGACCGGATTTGTTTCTACTGGATTGGTTGTGACAGGGTTGGTTGTTGTGGGTGTGGTGCCCCCGTCTGAGGTGGGAGAGCCTGAGTCACCGGTTATTCCGCCTGGAGTGAGAGGGGCCGGTGCGTTGAGGGGCAAAGGGAGTAATGCACTGCCGCCTTGGGTGGAGGTATTGAGATCCGGTAGGTTGATATCAGGTAAACGCAATTCAGGTGTGGGCTCAGGTGTGGGTTGAACCAACACCTGGAGATCCATTAAGAGTTGGTGAGATTGTCCTCCCACTATTTTTACAGTTTGGGTATCAATCGCTAAGGTTTTTGAGCTTTCATCCTTCGCGGTAACCTTGATGATTTTTAGACCTTCAGGTAAAGAAAAAGACCGTTTGTCTTGGCTTGTGTCCCCTTTGCGGTTCAGGGTCTCTAAAATATTATTGTCCATGCCCTCACCTGAAATAGAAATTTCTATTTTTTGAGTGTCTTTGGGAATGGCTGCAATCGAAAACGGGTTCTCTTGGGGCCATGCCACTTTAAAATTCAGTGAACCCATTTGACTCTGACTTTGATTGAGACTGGGAGACTCACAGGCCGCCAGTTGGGTTAAAGAAAGAACTGTGCATAAATACAATGGAAAGATGGTTTTTTTTAGTCTACGCATATGATAATACTCGCCCCTAGCTATATTTCAGAAGAACTCTTTATCTTATTATAAAGCCAAAATTGGAAATTGACTGAGTTCTTCAGGGTGAAACACCATAATTTTTTTTGAGCCAACCGGTCTAAGGCTCTGTCTACAAATGTTTTGGTCTTGTTTTGAATTTTAACAAAATTTGTTTCAATCGTTCGTTTTTGTCTTGACAAGGTTTTCGTGCTCTAAAATTATTCTCAAACCCCATTAAGTTCATTGAAAATGTTTTTTTAATAGGGGTTCTGATTTATAATATATCCATTATGAAGAAAAAAAGATCACAAAAGCCGCAAAAAATCGTGACACGTCATATCAAAATTCCACGCTCAGTGCGCCCTTTTACAGCCGATGATATGAAACGCCAGGCCAAACAACAACTGCAGCAGGGTGAACAGTTGATTCGCCTTGCCTTTGTGGCTGTCGAGCAGGATCACATTGTGATTGAAATTGGAATCAAGCAAAAACAAGCTCAATAAAGTGCCAAAGATTTGAAATTTGTATTTCATCAAAGCTATGATGTTGTTAGAGGCATTTTAAAACTGACTACTTAAGGGGCGAGCATGGAAGACACAAAACGTTACCAAGAACTGTCTGATAAAGCGATACTTTCATTAAGTGAATGGAAAGAGCTAATGGGTTTAAATCCCAAGCTCATCCGCAGCGCGCCTCAATACATCAAAGACTGTTTAGAGCATTATGGTGTGGAGTATGAACAGCGTTACGGTCGCCGTTACCTTCAGCTTAAAGCCCTTCAGCTCTCCAGTAAAATGGATGAACGTCTGATTGGACACGGGCATATTCAAGCCCGCCTTTATGAAATCTTGACCACCCTCTGTCGGGACAATAGCAAGATGATTTTGTTGGTGGGCCCCAATGGCTCTGCCAAAAGCACTCTTTGGAACGCTGTTTCTTTTGCCCTTGAAACCTATTCAAAAACACCCGCTGGGGCACGTTATCAAATTGAATGGGTCTTTCCCCATGATGAAGACGAGGGGAAACAGGTGGGCTTTGCCAAATCAGTTGATGTCTTAGATGATGGCCTCACCTTTGCTTTTATGGATGATGAAAAACTTGATAAGATCATAGATGATGCAAACTGTTCTCCTGCTTGGCTTTTCGAGCCTGATGCACGCAAAAAATATTTTGGGAATAGCAAATATATTTTGGACCATTTTTTATCCCCCCAAGCCCATCAGATTTTGCAAGAAATCATCAACGTGTATAAAACAAAAAAACGGGTTCATACAGAATACTCTCCCGATGAGGTTTTAAAACTGGCTGAAAGACATATTCGGATCCGCCGAATTTATATGTCCAAAACCTATCAAGAGGGCATGGCTGTGATTGACCCTGGCTCAAACCCTATTTTTATGGCCCAGCAGGCCAAACAGCAATTCGTTTTTAAACGCAAGCGCAAGCCTTATTTGCTTAAAAATATTGAGCTGCCTGAACTCAAAGGGCCTTTGTCAAAGGCTTCAAATGGCATGATGATCATGGAGGATTCTCTTGAGGGTATTTTACAGTTTGTCAGTCAGTATTTTAATGACAAGCGGAAAATTAATATTGATGGGGAGCGCTACACCCTCGATATCATGATTGCGGGGAGTATCAACCCCGAAAAATTCAACCTTTTAAAAAAGGATCCCGAATACAATCGCTTTCGCACCCGTTTAGAAATCATCAATGTGCCCTATTTGCTGAACTACCACGAAGAACGTGATATCTACCAAGCGAAAATGAATGATTTGAGAGAGTTTTATCATATAGCCCCTCATACAGCTGAGCTTTTCGCTCTTTTCTGCGTGATGTGCCGCTTAGATAAAATCTTGGGCAACCGCCAGTTCAAAGGCTATGATAAATCCCTGGATTTTCTAGATTTAAAAGACAAGTTAAAGGATTTCACTGCTTTAGACAAAGCTAAGTTGTATGCTGCTGACAAACTGCCCGAAGAGGTGGCCACACGGCACAAGATCACTTCTGAAGAACAGAGCGTGGTCAATAGAAGCATTGATTTGATCTATTCTGAATATGCCGATACTGAAGGGCGCAGTTATAGCTTTTCATACCGGGAAGTGGATGCTATTCTAGACAGGGCCATGATCGATGCACCCCATGGTTTCTTGTCACCGATTACTTTGATCAAAAAACTAGAAGATATCATTGCCAATGAAAAAGAAGACTATCCTTTTCTGCGTGAATCCCGCAAGGATTACAGTCATTTGCTAGAGCTTTTGGGGCAAGAGTATTTTCAGATTATCAATTTGGAAATTCGGGATGTCTTCAATTTTGATTATGAAGAACATATTCTAGAGCAGAGCGAAGACTATGTGGTCAAGGGTTTGAAAACCCTCTTTCTAGAAAAGGCTGAGATCAAAGATCAGGCCGGGAACGAGATCACCGATATCTATTTACAAGAGCGTGAGAGTTTGATTTTTGGTAAATCGCTTTCAGAATCTGAGCGAGAAAAATTTTGGTATGACTTTACTGCCAAAGTGGATGCCAATTTGAGCACCCGTGAGAATATCAAGCATATTTTTGAAGCCCAGATATACCAAGCGAGGGATCGCATGTACCTAGAGAAACAAGATGATATGGAAAAAAATATGGACTTCATGCTGGCCCATTTAGAAGGCAATAAACTCTCTTCTTTGCTTCCTCAAGAGCGGGCTGATATTGAAGAAAATATCGAGAAACTTTATCAAAAAGGCTATAACAAAGACTCTGCCCATGAACTGATGGGTTATTTAAAAAGCCACCTTGAAAGGTTGGTCAAATCATGAGTTTGATTCGCCAGCCTGCTGTGGCAGGTATGTTTTACCCCCAAGAAGAAAAGGCCTTGTCACAAATGGTGGGGCAGTTTTTAAACGAGAGCCCAGTGCCTCTCAAGGATGAGGGCACACTGAAGGTGCTCATTGCTCCCCATGCGGGCTATATTTATTCTGGCCCCGTGGCCGGAGGCTGTTATAAGCAACTGGACACTTTGGATAAAAGTAAACATTGGAAGGTTTTTTTGATCGGGCCCGCCCATAGGGTGTCTTTACAGGGGATTTCAGTCTGCGCTTACGATCACTTTCAGACCCCCTTAGGTCAGGTTCAGGTTTCTCCTATTGCCAAGACTTTGGCCGCCCAATTTGGTTTTTTGCCCGAGGCCGATCAGCAAGAGCACTCTCTTGAAGTGCAGTTGCCTTTTTTACAGGCCCAATTGTCCTCTTTTGAATTGATTCCAATTGTGATTGGGGCCGCCCCGCCCAAAGGACTAGCCAATATACTTGCCCCTCTTTTAGATGAGGACAGCCTGCTGGTTGTTAGCACTGACTTAAGCCATTTCTTGCCCTATGAAGAGGCCCAGATGGTTGATGCGATTGCCAATCAAGCGATTCCTGCTTTGGATATTGATTTGATGATGGAAAAAGGCGATGCCTGTGGCTTGATTGGGGTTTTAACCGCCATGGAACTGGCCAAAGAAGAGCAGTGGTCCGGCCACTTTTTGGACTATCAAAACTCAGGTGACACCGCAGGCGATAAAGAGCGAGTGGTGGGTTATGGGGCCTATTGTTTTTTAGGTTAGATTGTACCTCACAGGTGGAAAAGGATAAAAATGAACACTCAACTGAATGCCCAAACTATTATTGATAACTATATGGATTTATCTCTAACGCAACCTTCGCTTAAACTGGATTCATTTTTGGCTGCCCAATCCTATAACAAAAAAGATTTTCAAGCCCACTTCCAATCTCTTGGGGAGCTTGAAAAGTCCGTTTTTAAAGTGCTTTTTGAACACACCCTTAAAATGCTTAAGGCCGATTCAAACCATGCAAGCTATTCTGCCCAAGAAAAAATATTGGCTTTTTACTTTACCTTTTTTGAGTTTTTGTCAGTGAACCGTGACTATATTCGCTTGAGCCTAACCCAAGGCCCTTTTCATTTGCGGCACTTGCCCAAATTAAACCTTTTAAAACAGGTGTATAAGAATTACTATTTAGAAATCATTGAAGGGGTCTATATTTGGCCCCTGCCCTTTATTCGGGATCTACAAAAACAAACCCTCTCAGAGATCGCCTGGCTTCAGTTTTTGACAGTGCTTCAGTTTTGGCTCAATGATACCTCTGCAGAGTTTGAGAAAACCGATCTCTTTATTGAAAAATCATTAACGGCTGGCTTCGAGGTTTTACAAATGACTCAAATGCCTGCTTTGGTTGATTATGCCAAATTTTTGAGTCAGGAGATTCTGAAAAAATGAAGCCCTTAGATCGTGTTCCCACCTCAAAAATCCAAAGGGCCTCTAAGTTAATGAAAACAGGTCTCAAAGTAGGGGGGAATTATGTCAAACACTATGGTGAAAAGTTGGTCAATCCAGATCTGGATAAAAGCAAGCTTCACCTTGCCAATGCAGAGGAAGTTTTCAATAGCTTAAAGGATTTAAAGGGCAGTGCGCTGAAAGTGGCTCAAATGCTCAGCATGGACCAGAATGTATTGCCTCAAGAGTACGCTGATAAATTTTCGCTATCACAGTTTTCAGTTCCCCCTTTATCAGCCCCTTTGGTCAATAAAACCTTTCGCAAGTATCTCAAGTGCGGTCCCGAAGATATTTTTGATCACTTTGACCCAGAGTCAGTGAGTGCCGCCAGCATTGGGCAGGTTCATAAGGCCCGCAAAGACGGAAAGATTTGGCTATTAAGATTCAGTATCCGGGTGTGGCCGAG
>JAVJHY010390402.1:10029-20107 GCA_035593235.1 Phascolosoma agassizii | reverse complement strand
ATGGTCCTGATACTTTCTTCCTTGGCATTGATAGCTGACTGAAGTTGATTGACCTCGATCCGGAGTTGCTTGGCTTCAAGCTTGAGGTTTGTGACGAACTCTTCGGCCTCTTTGATCTGTTGTTCAAGTGTCATTGGTACGTCTCCCTGGCGTGTAGCATTTGGGACAGGTCTTTGTAACGTTTGCGTAGTCGGTTGACTTCTTCTGCCTCCATGAGTCCAGCCCTCTTCAACTCCTTCAAGAGACTCGCCGGCTGCCAGTTGGTCTTCGCGTAATCGGGGTTGAACTGTGCATACGACAAACGTATCCTTCGTTCTAGCCAGTATCGGAAGATGGCTGCGTAGGTGATTCGCAAGTAAGTCATACGTGTATTATGCTTGCTAGAATCCAGCAGTCAAGGATTAATACATAATTCTTTTCTCATTACGTCTAAAAACGCATCCCTAGCGGCCAAAATTCGTTTGGCTTTGTCCTTTGGGACGTTAATAAGGATGTTAGTCTCTGGATCGTCGATGTCTACAGTGTTTTCAGATTCTCCGAACACGTACCAAATATTGAAAAGATGTGTAAACTCATCTAGGTATTTCGCACGAGAAATCGGCTTCGACGCATCAATTGGTAGGTCCATGTTTATCCCCAAGTTAAGTAGTAGAACAGTACGAGTTGAAGAACAGTCATTATGGTTGTACAGATTACACCGATTCGTTGCCGCCACAAGTAAAGTGCGACCAGTACGAAGACGTTGATGAAGTTTCCCCAGACCTTTAAAGCCATGAACATAGCAACGCTGCCGCCGCCGGCCTCGATCAACATTCGTCCTATCGGGTTCTGCTCCATTGTCCGCAAACAATCCTCGTACTTGATCGACAAGTAGATGTCGTAGGTGGAAACCAACACGATGGTGAACAGCATTGTGCCCATCAGGAAGTACTTCAACATGTCAGTCCCATTCGATTGTTGTGTGAGGCAGTAAGTCTATTAAACGGTCTTTGCAGGCTTTCCGAATCGTCTTCGTAGTCTCGTCGTCTTGGGCCAGTTGTCCTAAGACGTAGTCCCACATGACTAAACCCATTCGAACGTCCACTTGGGCTCGGTCGACCGCTATCAAGTCCTTATCACGTTCGCTTAACATCACTTATTCTCCACTTGTACTTCAATTTGGTATTCAGAGATGCGATCCGAGATTTCAAATGCGGCTATCTCCGCAGCCAACAGGCAGTCAGCCTCAATTTCGAACGTGAACACCACGGAATATTTCATCTCCTCCATCGGAATCGCTTTCGCCATTTGTCTTTCTTCTCCTGCCATTTTATTTTTAGTTGGCGTCGGGTGATAATTTTAGTTAGCTTCTTGAACTCTTCAGGCTCGTAAGCCATGGCGAATAGCAGTAACGCAACGCCCACAGTGGCGACAACCAAACCTAGCTTGTATAAGAACACAATCACGATACTTCCTCCATGTCGACATAACTTTCATCGTCCTTGAGGTATCCTTCCATCACCCCGAAGCTGAACGACTTCGACTTTAGGCAAACCATTCCTTGTTTCGAGTCGGCTCGAACAACGACACCTTCTCGAGGATGGTTTCCTCCGATGGTGGTTGGGTATTCTAGGAGACCATCTGTTATCTGACCAAGGTCATGACCAGGTGCCAAGATAAACTGAGGAAGAAGCTGTGGAACCGTTTGTATTCCCAACTCATCACACCGTTTCTGAACCTGATTCCAAGACAACTCGATTACATCGCCGTCTTCATTGGTTCGAGTTATCCGGTAAACAAAAAGGCGACAGGTGCCTTGGGGGCAACCGTAGTTGTACTCAATCACTTTGCCGTACTTCTTCTTGATCTCTGGTAGCTTGTCGGACGAGTGTGTAGCCATAATCGACCCAGTGTCCGAGTACCCAACCAATTCGAAGAACAGCATCTCGCCCTTGTGCAAGTTATCGAACAAGTCTTGAACAGTGTTCCAACGAAACTCTTCCTTACCGTAGTAGCCAGTAACCGTTCTGTCCGCAAGGATCACATTTCTGGTACCCAACAGGTGTCGGTATTGCCTCTTGGTCCTAGTACGTCCCCACAGCTTGTCAATCAAAGTGCGTTTCTGGGGTACGTTGTCCAAGACGTAGCCGAAGCGGCCCGAGGTACCGTGCAACTTCTCAGTGATAGTGATCAAGTCACCAACCTGAAGTTTGAAGGTCTCCCGCTTAAGGTGCCCAGTGGTGAAGTGTTTAGCGAAGTGCTCGTTCTGCCTACGTTGACGACCTTGACCAGCTATCTGTCGTGCTGTCTCCGGCGTCACGTATTTGTTGCAGAGGTCGATACCACCCAGCTGGTGGAGTAAATCACCTAGTTTTAGACCAGTAAACACTCCTACGAAGTTTAGAGAATCGAGAGGAGCAAAGTAGCCGTCCGATTGCTCACCACGAAACCGCTGCGAACGAACACGACGATTCTTACCAAAGAATCCTCCCTTACGTTTGCCGTTCTCGTCCTTGTAGCCCACCAGATCGTTAGCTTCTGCGTACGCGGGACTCAGCTGTCCTTCGCACGGGAAGAAAATTCCAATCTTACCCTCCTCCGAATCCAGGCCGACAACAACTTGGTATCCCTGAACGGTGGCCAGTTTTAGCTTGTCCGCATTTGGATGGGGTCTAACATTCGTCAGCTTCACAATTATTGCTTGGTACACTGTTAATCTCCGATACAAACCAATGGGTAAGATAGCTGTCACAAATCAAAAAAAGTATTCCGAAGATGCTCAGCAAGGTACTGACTTTGAACTCGCTTGCTTCGAATGCCGTGAAAGAGGCAGCGAAAAATGCCGCCACCATCAGAAGCGTGACAATGCTACAAAGTCCAGTCATTATCAGTTTAGCTACTCGGAACATCGCTCACCTCTACCCCGTCGTTGATGGTTGTGTAGCCGGCAATCGTCCCAACGATAGGGACCACAATACCAACAGTGCGAATGACTTCTGCCTTGTATGGCTGACTGAAGTCACACTGAGTGAGTTTGTAGATGTTCTTGCCGTACCCGAAGATACAGACGACGAACAAGACAGCGATGAACACAACAGCTGCAACGGGTGCAGAGTCCAGTGGGGCTTTTGGTCGTTTACGCATCAGATTAGTTCCTTATGATTGGAGGTACGCTCGGTTACAGTCGCTGGAGCAGAAGGAGTTGTTGTGTCGCTTCGGTTTACCACAGTGGAGACAAGGTTTCTCTTCGATAGCTGTAAGCCTAGGCTTCTTAGCCTTCCAGTGTATGTGACCGTGTTGGATACCGTGCAACATAACTTTGTCCATCGCGATCGACAGTGAGATTCCAGTTCTCTCTGCGAGCTTCGCAGACGCGTTTTGAATTGCTTCGACATCTAATGCAGTCAACTCAATAGGTGCGTCCTTACGCTTGTTGTCTAACAGCTGCTTGGCTATCACAGCCTCAGCTTCTTCGGTTGTTATTCCGAAGGTCTTAGACAGGATTTCGGCTCCCTCCTCAATCGTGTACTCTTGCTTGTCTTCTTCAGTCATGGGTTCCTCACTCAAATTTCTCAACAACGGGTACGATTTCTTTCTCGAAGTCACACCACGAGAGGCTGTTCATCACAAACTCATCCGACTTATGCGTAAAACGATTTAAGGCGTTCCAGGGGCGTGGAACCATTATTCGGTATCCACCTCGTTTGCAAAATGCAATAGTGTTGTCTTCGCAATCGTCAATCAACAAACGATTAGGTCCGCCGATCTTCCACTTACGGGGTGTAATGAAGAAGTTCCGGTGAAGTTCTTCAGGGGTATTCTCTTTGATCCAAGTGTGTTTGTATGCCAGTGAGAGTGAATCTTTAGTTGGTGTTGTGGCGAAGAACACATTCTCCGCACCCACCTTTTCAATGCAAGCCTCGATCAGTGGGTCACACAAAGTAGACTTAGGAATGTCTGCCCACCAGTGCGACGGAACGAGTTCCCAAAACTGAGATACCGTAAACTTCGACCCTAGCAGCCGGTTCATGTCATCTACAAGAGCCCAACCTGTTTCCGGGTCGTATTGGTCCAGGTCAGGAGGGAGCCCAAAGAACTCCAGGATGCTCTGGCAAAACGTGTTCAAGACATCGTCGATGTCGAGATAAATTTCCCTAATGGGGTTCTTCGTCGAAGTTGAGCATGTCATAGGATACCTCTTCATCTAGGATGGTTGAAATTATTTGTGCTTCCAACCGTGGTCGGTCTTTACGTAGTGCAATTTTGTAGTCAACGAGGTCGCACTTAGGATTACCTCTCCTAACCCACTCCTTGACCATAGCAAAGTAAATGGGCCTCAGAAACGCCTCATCTATTTCGATTCCATGGTGTTCACCCATTCCGAATATGGATCGTTGTGCTTCCATCAAAGCAGTGGTTTTGTTAGCTCTCCGCAACAAAAGGAACATCGTGTTCCTTAGGTGACCGTCACTCATCTCAGTAATAGGGATACGACGACCGTCTTTTGTTGTCCAAATCGGGGTCCGACGTAGCCATCTCTTGAGCCAAAACATTAGTTCCGCCACCTTTCTTTTTGGAACCGACCTCGGTTAGCCCGATGGTGTCCAATGATGTAACCGTGTACCAGGAACCCAGGTGATGAACCATGGAAGACTTGTTTCATCGTGCGTCCTTTGCACTCCGGACATGTCTTCCTGGCCCCCTGTGTAACTGTACGCAACTCTTCCATGCTGTGGCCACACTTACTGCATTCAGTTTCGTACAACGGCATGTTACGCCCGCCCCAAAATCACGACAGTCTTCATCTGGGTGAGGGTTTTGAACCGACGAGTGACGACGTTGGGATCGTAGCCTCGGACGCCCTTGGTTGTCACTTCCTCGACGACCAATTTGTTCATCCACATGTCCGAGCCTTTGCGAACTGCGAAGGCAATCAAGTCGCCTTTCTGAATGGGTGTGTTGAATGCGTCCTGTTTCAAGGACGAGTTTGTGCCAATGGTGGCGGCTGCTGACATAGTCTGTCTCCTGGTGAAAAGTAATAAGGTCTCAATACTAACAACGTTTCATAACTGGTTTTTGTTCAGGAATTCTGAGGATTTTGTTCGATCAGAGTTTCATCTCAAACTCATAACCGTCAAAAAGCTCACCATGTGATTGGAACAACTCCCTGAACGTCTCACCAGTGGCCTTAAATCCCATTCGGTTGGCCCAACCGTCGATATATCCGTGTTCCTTTGGTCTGCACATGTCCTCTGGAATGATGCAGTTGATGGAACGAACAAAGTCCTGGCTGCGTGCGTACTTGCAGACGTCAGCCATCAACTGGAAGCTGTAGCCTTTCATTCTGCGTTGGGGTCGTACGCCGATCTTCATCAATCGGAATTGGAAATCATTCTCATCCGAGGTGCTGCCAACCCAGAATCCCACGGTCTGCATCTGGCTTGAAGCAATCCGAACTTGGAATTGTTCCACAGCCTGCTGCCACATTTCCTTCGTCCAGGTGTACACGAAACATTCGGCTTCCATTTGCTGTAGGATTCCGATGTCGAGTACGCCTGCTCTTCGTATGTGAAATATCATTAGCCTCTCCAATCGGGGCGAGTAACATTGTTGAAGAACCCAGCGTGTTCATGGGTGTCGTTCGCCAGTGCGACGGCCCGTGCATCCATCTTCTCACATTGGGCATCGCTGTCGGCCCGAGACATCTCATCGTAGATATGTCCACTGGTCACAGCTTTCCAAACACGCTGGTACTTACGCAGCAGCATCTCTTGGAAGGGTTTTCTCACCCGTGATCGGTACTCGGAGAATCGCAATAGTGGGCGTGCCCCTCCGGGCAAACCTTTACCAACACATTGGTGAATCATGCAGACGAACTCTTCCGAGCCAACGTCTTCACCGAGGCACCAAGCGTAGCCGCTCAATTGTGATGCCCATTTCTCTTCGTAGTCTTCCATGTACTGTTCGCAGATTAGATCCCCTCCGAAGTCCATCGGCACATGGTTGGCGTGTGCTTTCTCGTGACTCCGACTTTGCTTGGGAGCTCGATACCCATCACAACATTTCATATACCCTTTGTTCGGGCTGACGGCACGTCCTGGTTTAGCACAATACCCGTTGACTTTGAAATCTGCAATCAAAGATATGCCCGACTTCTTTTTAACGTACCCGTCAGGTAGCCCCAAGATGGGTACTCCTCCGATCTCTGCCTCAATACGAAATTCAAACTGCGGAGGCTCAATCGCATCCTTACACGCCCAAACAAAACGGTCGAACATGCCCGACAGTTTGTAACACGCGAAAACATGCTCACCAGCGGGGCCGGCGAAGTCGCGATTCCCTTCCTCTACCTGCTTCTCAAACAGAGCTTCGTACGAATATTTCTCTGGCATGTAGCCGACACCATAGAAGATGTCGTACAGCTCAGCCTTAACTCTCGCGTCGAATGCCGAACCAACGGATGCAGGTTCGCCCTGCGGTGCCCGTGGCGGACGCTCCGAAGCGATGTAACGGAGAAAATACTCATCCCTATCTGATAAGAACTGGCTGATAGCGGAGTAGGATAGGAACTTTGGTGTTCTGTACGGCATTTTAACCTCTGTGATAGCTTCGAATCAACTTCAATAACGCATCGGTGCTTGACATTTCGCACTCGACGAAGACCTCTGCCCGAGGACCATTTGTTACTACGATCGATTCCTTCCGATAATTAGACACTGGTCCAGGGTCGCTCCCTCCGACCACACCGAGTAAGCTGTGGACATGTGGAGTACCCACAGTTAGTTCGTTTAGGTCAGTGCTGAAGACTTGTCCGTCAGCCACTCCGCCGATGAAAAGGAATGGTCCGTTGCTCATACTTTCTCCAGTACAGCTTGTTTGATTCGTTCGTCTGGGTAGTTCTTCATGAGTTTGTTTACATACTCTCGTTTCTCTTTAAAGTAAGCTTGGTGAGCTTCCTCTTCTGTGTCGTACATGCCTATGTGGTCCGGGCTTGGATTTCCTCGCCGTACATAGGCACGAAACCGTTTACTTCCCTTAGGTAAGCAAACGCCAATCTTGTACTTACCACGGGCAGCCCCGCAGTCAACTAACAACGTGTTCAACCAGCCTGGAATGAAACAACACGTCTCAGGTGAATACAACTTACCATCACCTAGAATGTCTTTGTCGTGTTCCATTCCTTCCCAATCTTGTTTCTCCATCCATGCCCGGAAAGCCATGAAGTATTTCCAACGAATGTCGATCTTGCAACCAATGTAGGTTGGCTTCCTTTGTTGGTATTTCTTACTGTGGCAGCGTCCTACCATGTCGTGCCATTTACGGTAGAATGGGCACCATACCCGTTTCCCATTCACACGTGGGCAAACTGCATAATCAGCATCGTTGATTCCCCATCCGTGTACTAGTCTGGCCATCACATGTCTCCTCGTTGCCGAAAGTACCTAGCTTCTTTAGGTACACCTGCGTCGGATAACTCGCGAAATTTGAAACTGATCTTCTGGCCTCGTTCGAACATAATAGCTTGGGTAAAACCATGCAAGTCCTTACCTGGTACAGTTTCAAACACATGCGGCTTGAGTCCTCGCTCCTTGTCGGTCATACCACTTAGCTCAAGACGTTTTCCGTTATAATCAAGTATCAGAGCTCCTATCATTCCCTCGTATTTTCCTTTGCCGGCTGTGAAACCGACCAGGACACCATCATCATCTTCATATGGTTTGTACTTCAACAGGTTGCGAGTTCTTTTGCAAATGTACTTAGCCTTTGGGTCTCGGATTACGGCACCTTCGCCACCCTGGGTGATTACGTCAAGCATGAAAGCTTCGATTTCGACTTTTGCTTCCGCTGCCACGGCGGATAGTTTTGTTTGAGTATGTACACGTACAATGCTGTCAACACATGGTGATACCAATTCCTGCAAACCTTCGTACTCATCCTCGAACGTCGCATTCGGGTACAAGAATTGAATCCCTGAAGTCATAATGAAGTCAAGGCATTCCTCTGGTACCTCGCAGTACATTGATACGTTCTTGATCAACCCTGGACTCGTGAACGCTGACATGGGTGGACATCCATATACCATGTAGGTGACATCAGCCCAACGATCGTCGGCGGTGTCGCCAGAGCAGATAGATCGTGATGTCTGGAAGTTCCCACGACCGCACCACAGCTCACCATCCATCGGAATGCTGGGCAGTTCGTCCAGGAACCAGTCAGGTGCGATGATTGGGTTACCGTATCTCGACCACAAACCAGTGGAGTAAGGCTTGATCTTGTCCTTAGGTGTCAACTTCTTTGGGTGGGTCAAACCGGCCCAAGGCACATCCTTGGTCGCCATCCCACGTGTGGCCCCCCCGTCCCAGAAGCAACGGCTACCGTCGAGCTTCTCGGAGATCATCCACCCACCTACGTCCATCTTCTCTGGCTTGTAAGTGTGGGCGAGCTGTAAGAGTTCTCGTCGTGCGATCTTCGTTGTCATTTCTTCTCCTTGGGTACTGCCGGTATGGGTGTTGTGATGGTGATTCCGTTCCTCTTCAGAATCTTCCTAAGCTCTCGAATGTGGAAGTCTTGCGTGCTGATGACGCTCGCTTGGGTATTGACTTTTCTCACGTAATGCCGGTTGCTTTTGCTCATGTTGGTTAACTGTTGGGTTGTGTCATCGTACAACGAAGTCACCCGAGCCAGACGAAACGAGGTGTCAGCATTCACTTCGAGCAGTTTGTTGATTTGCTGGGTTTGTGCGGTCTCGGATTGAATGATGACGTAGCCGAAACCGATTGCAATGCCGACAACAGTCAGACCCATTAAGAAGGTGACCGTTGCAACCATCATGTGTACAGCATCTTTCATAATGTTCTCCGCATTTTATTTTGTATGTGCGATCTTGAGCACCGGATTTGTTTCAGTGTCGTACCTGTTTCTTCTGCTATTTCATTGTCGGTGTACCCCTCAAGACGCATGAATAAAATCTGCCTTTGCCTTTTCGATAGCGGCGACAACTCATCCACAGTGTCCGCCCACTGTTGTCTCTCACAAGGTTTGTAAGTCTCCCTGATGTACGTTCTCTTGAGTTCACCCCTCATGACTTGTTCGTTAGCTATGGCGTCTAAGAAAGCGTTCCTAATTGCCGCCGTTAGATAACCCATGTTGGCCGCCCGGTATGTGCCCTCGCGAGCGATCACTTGACACACATGTGTGGTAGCAAGGTACCCCTCAGACTGGAGGTCTTCTTTTAGGTACCCAAACGATGGGTTGTCAGACAGGAACATCCTCGTCAATTGGTTTACGTACGGACGAAGCTTGACTATCACTTCGTTTCGAAGTTCCGGGTCGCATGACACCTGTTGCAATAGTTTGTCGCTCACTTAATCACCCAAACTTCTGTCGGGTGGAAACCTCTGGCACTGCATGCCTCAAGGTTATACTCGTACACTGGTCCATCGGGATCGAATATCTCGCCGCTCTCGAATGCAACACAGTGAGCAGTGTTTCCACCTTGTCCTCGCAGGACGCCTTTTTCGTTTTCCACCAACCAATTGAACTGCTCGATTCGATGCTCAATGGTGACGATCTTCCCAGACACAGAGGACTGTGGAAGCATCTGGAAAGGGGTCGCCGTCATTCCCTTGTCCAGAACGACAGCTATGAGTTCCTGTATGTGGAATCCTCGTCGTCCTACCGGGTCGCACAGGCCAGCGACAACAATCTCGCTACCGTCATGCCCTACTGACTCGAAAATCTCCTGGGTGGATACACCAAGAGCCATTGCAAAAGCAACAGGGGTGCAGTTCCAAGCTTGTTGTTTAATCAGATGTTTCATCGTTAAGCCTCGCTACCAAGTCTTCAACGGAGGGGATCGTTCCCCAACTTTTCTTCCAATAGTCTCTCCAGTTTGGAAAGCCCATCAGCTTGTCGTACTCTTCCTCAGTCGCTGCCGTTAGTATCCAGATTCCTTCTCCGTAGCTTTCCCACTCGGGCCACTTGTGTTTCTGTGCCTTGGTGAAGGTGTATCGTCCTGGTACCTTGCAGTCGATCCATCTGTGTCCGTACTTCCTATTGAAGCAAAAGAGATCAGGGATGCCTACTTGAAACTGGTTCC
>JAVJHY010389349.1:0-20126 GCA_035593235.1 Phascolosoma agassizii | reverse complement strand
CTCGGATGGCCGCGAGAAGACCCTCGTCAAGGGGACGCCGAAAGTCTATGCCGACGGTACGACGCGCGGAGCGACGTACACCGGCAGCGGTTGGGCGCACGATGTCGCGCTCCATCCCGACTACGCGACTAACGGCTGGATCTACTTCAGCTACGGCGATCGCTGTGACGCGTGCACGAGCGAGAGCCGCGAGAAAGGCGAGCCCGCGGTGATGATCGCACTCGTCCGCGGCCGGGTTCGAGATGGTGTCTGGCTCGACGGGGAGACGATCTGGAAGGCCAAGCCCGAGGCTTATGTCGTCGGAACGGAAAACGGGGTCGGCGCTCGCATTGCGTTCGACGACGCCGGCTACGTGTATCTCAGCACCGGCTCGATCCGAACGGACTACACCGGAGTTCAGGATCTCGACTTGCCCTTCGGGAAGATCCTTCGACTTCACGACGACGGCAGGATTCCCGAAGACAACCCCTTCGCGGGCCGGCCCGACGCCCTCCCTGAAATCTGGTCCTATGGTCACCGGAATCCACAGGGGCTCGATTTCGATTCGCGGACGAAGAAGCTCTGGTCTTCCGAGCACGGTCCGCGCGGCGGTGACGAGGGCAACATCATCGAAGCGGGGAACAACTACGGTTGGCCGCTCGTGAGTCTCGGAATCGACTACGACGTCTCGCCCATCGCCCACGGCAAGAAGCTCGGCATCGACTTCGATCCGAGTGAACTCACACCTGCGACGATCGATTGGACTCCCTCGAACGGAGTGTCGAGCATCGTCTTCTACCGGGGGGCGGCATTCCCGGCATGGAAGGATCAGATGCTTGTCGCCACGCTGAAGCAGAACGATCTGCTGCGAGTCGTTGTGGACTCGAAGGGGGCGACGCATAGCGAGACGCTGATCCGCGGGCTCGGTCGCTTCCGCGACGTCGAGGTAGGGCCGGGAGGCGTCGTGTACGCGCTCCTCGAGCACACCGCTGGGAGTCAGATCATCCGTCTCGTGCCCGCGTCCCAGAACTAACGAGGGCCCGCTAGTAGCCAGCTAATAGAAGCCCCGCCAGTGGAAAACCGGCAGGAAGAGGCGTCGCACCCTACTCGCAGACCCGCTCGGCCAGCATTCGCGGCTCTTCCAGCGCTTCGCGCGTGGACAACGTCGGCCGAGCTGAGATGACGAACGCGGCGTTCGCGATGCGGCGCTCGGGATGCACCCGGTTCCACTCGCGGCAAATCCAATCGAGATAGCTCTGATTGAGCGGGTCCACGTCGCGCCCGAGGAACATCACGTGCTCGAGATGGTTCTTCAGTCGATAGCCCTTGTGAAGCTCGGCCGTCGCTCGCTGAAGCTCGGTCGGCTTCTGTCTCGATCACCATGAGGAGCACATCCTTTTCGACCTGATCACCCTCGGCCACCCGGACCTCGGTCACCAGGCCGTCTTCGGACGCCGCCAAGTGATTTTCCATCTTCATCGCCTCGAGCACCGCCACCACCTGGCCGGTTTCAACCCGGTCGCCGACGGCCACTCGGAGTTCGAGCACCTTACCCGGCATCGGAGCGGCCACCGCTCCGCCCGGCAGCTCAAGTTCGGGCACCGAGAACCGAGGCACGATGGCCAGTTCGGCTGCCAGACCCGCTCCGGTGAGGTGGAGGTTTGATCCGGCCTGCGTCACCCGATGCGTCGCCCGATGGCCGTTGATCTCGGCGTCCAACGCCGTCTCCGACCACGTATGAACCACCGCTGTGCCGGATTCTCCGTTCGGCCCGAGAACGAATGATCCGTCCCGTTGGCCGCGGTAGTGCACCGTGACCGTGCGATCATCACTGGCCAACTGCACCCGCTCCGGAGGTAAACGCCCGATCACGTAGCCGCTTGGGAGCGAGCCCAACGTCGTGGCCGACGCCCGGTTCCGACCCTGCAGCCACAAGGCTGCGGCGGTGGCTACAGCGTCGAGCTGACCATCCGACAGTGTTCGGCGAGGTGCCGGGGCGACCCGATCGATGTAGTCGGTGGTGGTGTTGCCGTCCAGGAATTCCCGGTCGCGGAGCACGGTGGCCAGGAAGTCCCGGTTGGTGATGACACCACCGATATGCAGCCGTTCCAGACCGAGGGCCAGGCGACCGGCGGCATCGTCCCTGGTTGGGCCGCCGGCGATGACCTTGGCGATCATCGGGTCGAAGTCCACGCCGATGACCGAGCCGGCCACCACACCGGTATCCCACCGCAGCGACGGCTCGGCCGCAGGTTCGAATCCGTCGAGGGTGCCGATGGCCGGAAGGAAATCATTGGCCGGATCTTCAGCGTAGAGCCTGGCCTCGATGGCGTGGCCGGTGAAGGTCACATCCTGCTGCTCGTAGCCGAGCGACTGGCCCATGGCCACCCGCAGCTGATCGCGGACGAGGTCCCGGCCGGTCACTTCCTCTGTCACCGGGTGTTCGACTTGAAGCCTGGTGTTGACCTCAAGGAAGTAGAACTGGCCGCTGTCATCATCGACCAGGAACTCGACCGTTCCCGCCGAGCGATAGCCAAGTTCTGTACCGAGGCGCAGCGCCGCCTCCCCCATCTCGGCCCGCATGGCCTCTGAGACGAACGGTGACGGTGACTCTTCGATGATCTTCTGGTGGCGTCGCTGGATGCTGCACTCTCGCTCGCCGAGATGAACGAGGTTGCCGTGAGCGTCGCCCATGATCTGAATCTCGATGTGGTGAGCCCGCGGGACATATCGCTCGGCAAAGACTCGATCATCATCAAAGCCGGACAAGGCCTCGCGCTTGGCCGCCGCTATGGCGTCCGGCAACGCCTTCTCACTCTCGACTACGCGCATACCTTTGCCGCCGCCACCGGCCGCGGCCTTGATCAGCAGCGGGAAGCCGATGGAACTGAACCGGTCGACGTCATCGGTCGAGGGCAGGACCGCCACGTTCGAGGCAACGGCCAGTTTCTTGGCTTCGATCTTGTCCCCCATCGCTTCGATGGCGGCCACCGATGGCCCGACCCAGGCCAGGCCCGCCGCCTCGACTGCCGATGCAAAGCCCGCGTTCTCGGCCAGGAACCCGTAGCCGGGGTGGATGGCTCCGGCACCGGCGGCCAAGGCCTTGGCCACGATGGCGTCGCCATCGAGATATGACTCGATTCGGATGGCCTCGTCGGCGTCGGTTACGAACGGGGCGTCGGCGTCGGCGTCGACGAAAACAGCGACGGTCCGGAGTCCCATGGACCGGGCGGTGCGGAAGACCCGCCTTGCGATCTCACCCCTGTTGGCCATCAGCAACTTGTCGAACGGTTGGCCGCTCAAGGCCGGAGGCCCGATGGAAGTCATAGTCTGAACACCCCGTAGCCTTCTGCGCCGTGTATCTCGCGGTTGGCCACGTAGGACAGGCACATGCCGAGCACATTGCGGGTGTCCCGAGGATCGACGATGCCGTCATCGGAGATGGCTCCGGTGGCTCGCAACGCCAGCGAACCTGCCTCCTGGGTAGCCTCGACCGCAGCCACGATCTTGGCGTCGTCTTCCTCGTCGAACACGTCGCCCTTTCGTGCCGCCTGGCCTCTGCGGACCTGAGACATCACACCGGCGATCTGCTTGGGCCCCATGACCGCAATCTTGGCCGTCGGCCACAGGAAGGTGAAACGGTTGTTGAAGGCCCGGCCTGACATGCCGTAGGTTCCGGCGCCGTAGGAGGATCCGATGGTGACGCATAAGTGAGGCACTTCGGAGTTGGAGACGGCGTTGATGAGCTGCGAACCCTTCTTGATGATTCCGTCGGCCTCAAAGTCTCGGCCCACCATGAACCCGGTGATGTTCTGGATGAACAACAACGGCACATCAATCTGGTTTGCCAGCTGGATGAAGTGGGCTGCCTTCTGGGCCGAGTCCGGATACAGCACCCCGTTGTTGCCGAGAATGCCAACCTGGTAGCCGTGGATCGAGGCCCATCCGCAGATTATCGTCGGACCCCAGCGGGGCTTGAACTCCTCGAAGCGGGAACCATCGGCCACCCTTGCCACAACGTCACGCACATCGAGCGGCTGGCGCAGATCCCTGCTGACCAGACCGAGCAGATCCTCCGGGTTGTGTACCGGTTCCTCGATATCGAAACTCGGGCCAGGTGCGGCTTTGCGCCAGTTGAGGTGCGATACCACTTCCCTGCAGAGTCTGATGGCGTCCATCTCGTCTTCGGCGAAGTAGTCACCCGAGCCCGAGACCTCGGCGTGTAGCTGGGCTCCACCGAGCGTTTCGTCGTCGCTTTCCTCGCCGGTTGCCATCTTGACCAGCGGAGGGCCGGCCAGGAACATCTTTGACTGCTCCTTGACCATGATGGTGTAGTCCGACATGCCCGGTTGATACGCCCCGCCCGCGGTGGACGACCCGAAGACGATGCAGACGGTTGGGATGCGCATCTTCGACAGTTCGATCATCTCGTAGAAGAAGCGACCGGATTCGGCGAAGTGCTCGGTCTGGGCTCGCCGCCCGCCTCCGCCGGTCTCCACTCGGAGGTCTGCCCCCGCCGATTCGACGAAGCTGACGTATGGCATACGATTGTCTCGCGAGATCTCGAGGGCCCGTTGCCACTTCTTGGCCGCGTATGGCGTCAGCGCCCCACCGAGTACCGATGGGTCATTGCCCAGGATGACGCATTCGACGCCGGCGATGATGCCGATGCCGATGACCATTCCTCCGCCCATCGTGTAGTCGGAGTCATATCCGGCCAGTGGACTGATCTCCAGAAACGGACTGTCGGGGTCAACAGCGTTGGCGATCCGTTCTCGGATCGGCATCTTGCCTCTGGAGCGAAGCCGCGCCATCCGGTCCGGCCCGCCACCATCCTCAGCCTGATCGAGCAGCTCATCGATCACGGACAGCTGCTCAAGCATGTCGGTGCGGTTCTGTAGGAACTGAGGGCTACCGCTGTCCACAGATGAAGGCAGCGGTGGGGCAAGAAGCGTTCGAACCATTTGGGGGATCGTAGAACCGGGTCATCGGCCACGCCAGTTTCAAGCCTCGGTCCAGACCGCACCGCTGGTGTAGCGGCGAAGCCCGAGCCCGAACACCAAACGACCTAGGCTGAGGAAGCTGACCGCAGCGAGCACTGCGAGGGCGGCCCAGGTCACGTCGAAGTCATCGATCAACTTGGCAGGCACCGCACTGATGAAGCCGGCAGGCATGACAACGTAGAGGAACAGGCGTGCCGTGCCCGAGTAGATGTCGATCGGATAGTGGGCAAACAGGAGCATGGACTGCAAGCCGACATCGCTGGTGTCGCTTCGGCCGACAAAGAACCCCAGCGAGCCGACCAGGACGAAGAAGCCAACCAACACCGAAGTGGCGGTAATCACCCCGAACACATAGATCAGCGCCCGGGTCGGGGTTGGCGAACCGAACCCGATGAACAGCCCGATGCCGAATAGGAAATCACCAACGCTCACCGGCTCGACCCGCCGAAGTGCAAGGTGGGCCAAGGTGGGAACTGGAAGGCTGAGCGCGGCATCAAGTCCGCCGTCGGCGGCGAGATACCCGATGCGGCGGACATTGTGCAGCAGCCCGATCACTATCCCAGCCACCGTCGTCAGAACCGCCAGCAACAACAGAACGCGGTCGATGTCCCACCCCTCGAGCGTTTGGACCTCCTGGAAGAAAATGACCCAGAACCCGACGAAGACTGCGTTGTTGAGACACATCAGCGCAACCTGGGACCAGAACCCACGCTGGTTGGACCATGCCTCCAACCAGGCCGCCCTCCATGTCAGCCACAGAGCGTTTAGCCGCCGGGTATTCAGCGGGTGGGTATTCAGCCGCTGAGCTCCGATTCTGAGCCCGCGACGTCCGGCACCTGATGGTCCGATCATGATCGGCCCATCATCAGGTGCCGCTGGCCGCGGCTAAACGCCGCAGCCCCGGCGGTCATCAGGATGGCCACCCACAGTAACTGCAGCAGCAGTAGCTGGGGCTCGAAGAACCCTGCAGCCAACCGGGACGGGATGTAGGCCATGGCCATGAACGGCAGGGCCTTGGCCACCGACTCCATCCATCCCGGCAGCACCTCCAGCGGCAGCAGCATGCCCCCGAGTACGAAGACCAGTTTGTTGTAGAGGAACCAGGCGCCCTTGGCTTCCCTCACCCAGAATGAGGCCGCGGCGAAGAGATGTTGGCCTATGACGTTCAAGGCCAGTGCCAACATCAGCGACGGCACGGCCAAGGCCAGCGAGGCCGGCGACGGAGGTCGCCCGCCTAGACCGAGACCGACGACAGCGGCCAAGCACAGACCAACGACCATCCGCGGCACCATGAAGCCGAACTCCGATGCCAGCCTTATCGACAGGATCGAGATCGGCCGCTGCATTTCGATGGCCATTCGACCGGACCCGACATCGTCCCCGATCTGTTCGATCAGTCGGTTCCGAACGGTCAGAACCGCGGTCTCGGCCATGGCGATGTACCAGACCAGTGCACCGGCGCCGTAGCCAACGATCTGACCACCGGATCCCTCGGCTGCCACCTTCCACACCAGGGACAACACCAAGGGTGGGATGACGAAGAAGATGCCGAAGCCGATCAGGGCCGATGGTTCGGACAGTGGCTGGGACATCCCGGCCATGAACGCCCGGTGGAGGGCCGCCGGCCGGTCAACCGATCGGCCCCTGAGGCCGCGACCGACCGGTTGGCTCGGGGTTGAGCGGGGCGACGCCTGGTCGGCTGCTGTCTCGAAATCGGTCATTGCTGAGGCCGTTTGTAGATCTCGCCGATGACTGCCTCCAGCGGCGGATCGACGATTGAAAGGTCGGCCACCGAAAACTCGGTCAGAATGTGATCCAGCACCACTCGAACCGGGGTCTGGGTCGTGTCGACCTCGACGGTCAGTCCAAGCGCTCCGGCTCGGGAATCGGCGACGGATACACCGGGCATCATCGTCAATTCCGAGATTGCCGTCGGCCCCGAGATCCCAGTAGGTCGCTGGGATGCGGCCAGCCCCGAGATCGCGGCAGGCTCACGACCCGACGATGGGATCGGGTGTTCGAGGCCTACCTCTATCAGCTTGCCCGCCAACAACTGTCGGCGCATCGCGTCAACGGTGCTGTCGTAGATCACGGTGCCGTGGTTGACGATGATGGCCCGCCTGGCGACCCGTTCGATGTCGGCCACATCGTGGCTGGTGAGGAAGATCGTGGTTCCGATGTCCTCGTTGACCCTTATCAGCAGCTCGCGGAAGAGCTGTTTGCCGAGCAGGTCCAAGCCGATGGTCGGCTCGTCCAGGAATAGCAGCTCCGGCTGGTGGAGCATGCAGGCCGCAAGTTCGCACCGCATCCGTTGGCCGAGCGACTGGGTGCGGATCGGCTGGTCGAAAAGCTCGGCCGCGTCGAGCAGCTCTCCCAGCTCCCCAAGACGGCGCTTGGTTTGTTGGGTGCTCAACCCGAATACCGCCCCCAGCACGCCAAGCGAGGTCCTCGGCGACAGCTCGTTCCACAGCTGCGAGCGCTGGCCGAAAAGCGTGCCGACCCGCATCGACAACTCCTTGCGCTGCTCCCAAGGAACAAGACCGAGCACCCGCGCGGATCCGGACGACGGGTAGAGAATTCCGGTAAGCATCTTGATGGAGGTTGACTTCCCGGCACCGTTGGGGCCGATGAAGGCCACCCGTTCGCCAGCCTCGACATGGAACGAGAGGTCCCGTACCGCGTCGAGCTCCCGACGTTGTCGCCTCTTCCCGACCGTGAAGGTTCGGGCAAGCTCGTGTGCCGAGATAGCAGGGATGGCCATGCCCCAGTATCACCGACGCTCAGGCTGCGATCTTTGATTTACCCCAGAGCGGTGGCCCTGAGGCGAGGTCGACGGACGCCAAGAACTCGACCGGTTCGGGGGCCGGGCGGTAACGTGACAACTCTCGAACAGGGCACGGACTCTTGAAGGGTCACAGCGGACAAACAAGGCGGGCCACGACCGTCCTGGCCGAAAGGAAAAAGATGGCGATTCCAACAACGCTGGCCGGATCCAGCATGGACCCGGTCGTTCACCACGTCGATGAACGTTGGACGATGGCCTACGCCGCAGGTCTTGATGATCTTCTCCCCCGCTACATGGATACAACCCGGACCGAGGGTGTTGTAGCCCATCCGCTGTTCGCCGTATGCCCCGAGTGGCCGGTGATCGTCGCAGCTCGTGACCTGGCGCTCAAGGCCGGCGTGACCTTGGACGAGGTTCGAACGAGCGTACACGCCACCCATGACGTGTCGATCCACCGCCTGATCACACCTGGCGACGTACTGTCAACCTCCCTGGAAACAGCCGGAGTGGTCGATATCAAGCCGGGGGCCATGGCCACCACCCGGCTTCGCACCGTCGACGCCGCAGGTCGACCGGTCGCCACAACAACCCAGAACGGCATCTATCTCGACGTGCACACCGAGGGTCCGGATCGACCGGATCCGGAACCACCAACCGAAATTGAGGGAGCCGATCGACGCGGTGAACCGGAGGAGTTGAGCATCGCTTTGGCGGCAGGGGCGGCCCACACCTATACCGAGTGTGCTCGGATCTGGAACCCGATCCACACCGACCGGGCCATCGCATTGGCAGCAGGGCTTCCAGACATCATCCTCCACGGGACAGCGAATCTCGCTTACGGGGTTTCGGCCGTGGTCGGCCTCCGAGCAGGTGGCGACCCCGGGCTGGTTCGGCGACTCTCGTGTCGATTCGCGGCCATGGTTCTGGTGCCGTCGACCATCACGGTCAGGATCTGGCAGGCCAATGACATCGGCGATGGTCGAAGGACCGTGCCGTTCGAGGTCCTCAACGACGAGGGGGCACCGGCGGTCAAGGATGGTTTGGCGGTGCTCGGGCAGCAGCTACCCGGACAGCCGATCAACGTAGAAGAGGCCGAGGGTTGATGGGCGATCGAGCGAGCCAGAGCCAGGGCGACGGGACCACACTCCTGGACAATATGGCATGGCATGGGCTGTGTGGGCCGCAAGCAGATCTGGCCCTGTGGTCAAGCAACGGCTGCGCTGTTCGGTATCAGCGGCGAGTCTCCCCGATCTGTGCAACGGACAGAACCGACGAGGAGGCCTGGGCCGGGTTGGCGGAGGTATCGGGCAGGCAGGGCTATGTCTCGCTGTTCCGAGACCACGTATCGAATCCCCCTGTCGGATGGGACGAGATCTTTCGGGAGGAGATCACGCAGTACATCGCCGTCGATCTTGCCGATACTCCCGAGCTGCCAATCATCGGTCTTGGCGAGGCTGACGTCGAAGAAATGTTGGAGCTGACCAAGCTCACCGAGCCCGGTCCGTTCGGTATCGAAACCTACAGGACCGGTCAGTACTTCGGTCTCAGGCGGCAAGGAAGATTGGTGGCCATGGCAGGCGAGCGGATGCGTGCCGAGGGTTGGGGCGAGGTCTCAGCGGTCTGTGTCCACCCCGACGCGCTTCGAGAAGGTCTTGGGGCGGCGATGACCCTGGCCGCGGCGAAGGAGATCACGGCGCGAGGAGATCGACCGATGTTGCACGTCCGGGGCGGAAACGACGCGGCCCACTCGTTGTATTTGAAACTGGGCTTCGAGGTTCGCAAGATGATCGGCGTCGGCGTATTCCGTCTGACCAGCAAAGTGACAGCGGGTTGATGCCGGGTTGCCACCGGCCGGTGTCTGCGATGATCATGGGTCATGGCATCAAGCAACTCGGCCAAAACCGACACTGGTTCGGCCCCGGAACCGGGGACCCAGGCCTGGCTTGACCAGGGGGTCGAGGCGGTGCTCGATCCCGAACGAACGATCATCGACCCCCACCACCACCTGTGGCCGCAGGGCGGGTCGTGTTTCGGTCCGGAGCGCTGCATGTTCGAAGCAACTTTCCGGTCGACCGGTTCTCACTGTCCTACCGAACCGTGTGGAACGCCTTCAAGAAGCTGGCCGCCGCGTTCTCGGACCAGGACCAGCATCAACTGTTCTACGGCACCGCCCGACGGGTGTACGGCCTGGAACAGCGCTAGGAGCGAGGTTGGCGGTTTTGAGCCTGTCGGGCCATCATGACGCCTTGACCCCCGTTAGGAGCTTTTGTTGACCACTGGATCGGCCAGACCATTTCGGGTGTTGGGTTTGCAGCAAATTGCCATCGGAGGCGCAGATCTCGGGCCCATGCGCCACTTCTGGGGAGACCTTCTGGGCATAAACAAGATTGGCGACTTCACCAACGAGGCGGAGAACGTGGTTGAAGACATTCTCCAGGTGGGATCGGGGTCTGCCGCGGTCGAGATCGATCTCATGCAACCCTTGGATCCCGATGGCAGACCGAAGGTCGATTCACCGCCGCTGAACCACATCGGCCTCTGGATCGATGACCTCCCACGGGCCGTCGAATGGCTAACCGAGAACGGTGTTCGCTTCACCCCTGGAGGGATCCGCAACGGCGCCGGCGGCCACGACATCTGCTTCGTGCATCCCAAAGGAAACGATGAGTTCCCTCACGGTGGTCAAGGTGTTCTAATCGAGTTGGTGCAAGCACCGGACGAGATCATCGCCGCCCTCGGCTGACCGTTGGCGTCCGCGGCCTTGAGCGGGTGGGCTGTAGGGCGATGTTCACTTCGCAAACGGCGCTCAGGACGTGGTACGAATACTGCAAGCGTGCGTCCAGCCTGGGGCGCCAACGTCCGGGAGTGTGACATGTCCATGCAATACACCGCTCAGGGCCTTGAGCTGCAAGCTCAGGTCAAGTCGTTCCTCGACGACTTCATCTACCCAAACGAGGAGGAATACTACGCCGAGTACGCCTCCCTCGACAATGTTCACGGCACCCCGCCCCTGATGGAAAAGCTCAAGGCGGCGGCCAGAGAACGTGGCCTGTGGAATCTGTTCATTCCCCACCTGGACCGGCAGGCCCCCGGCACCAAACTCTCCAACCTCGACTACGCCCCAATCTCCGAGCAGCTTGGCAAGGTGCCCTTCGCCTCCGAAGCGCTGAACTGTTCGGCGCCCGATACCGGGAACATGGAGATCCTGAACCTGTACGCGTCGGATGCGGTCAAAGAGCGGTGGCTCGCTCCCCTACTGCAGGGAGAAATTCGCTCCGCGTTCTCGATGACCGAGCCGGACGTCGCCAGCTCCGATGCCGCCAACATCGAGCTGCGGATCGACAGGGACGGCGACGAGTACGTCCTCAACGGCAAGAAGTGGTTCTCCTCCAACGCACTGCGGCCGGAAACCGAGGTGCTGATCGTCATGGGCAAGAACGACCCGGACGGTGCCCGGCACCGCCAGCAGTCGATGATCCTGGTACCGAAAGACAGCCCGGGAGTCAGTATTGGTCGTGACCCGCTGGTCTTCGGGTACCACGATCGTGGTGGCCATCCCGAGGTCATCTATGAGAATGTCAGGGTCCCCGAGGACCACATCCTCGGTGGAGAGGGTGAGGGGTTCGCCATTAGCCAGGCCCGCCTCGGACCGGGCCGGATACACCACTGCATGAGGACCATCGGTGTGGCCGAACGGGCGCTTGAGCTGATGGTGAAGCGTTCGGTGGCACGCGAGACCTTCGGTCGAATGCTGGCCCAACACGGTGTGGTCCAGGACCAGATCGCCCAGTCCCGCATCGAGATCGACCAGGCTCGGCAGTATGTCCTGCACGTGGCCCACCTGATGGACACAGTCGGAAACAAGGCGGCAGCCCAGGAGATCTCCGGCATCAAGGTCGCAGTGCCGAACATGGCCCTTGGGGTTCTGGATCGTGCCATTCAGATCCACGGCGCGGCGGGTGTCACCCAGTTCACGCCGCTGGCCCATATGTGGGCTCACATGAGGACACTGCGAATCGCAGACGGTCCGGACGAAGTCCATAAGATGACCATCGCCCGCCGGGAGATCCGCCGTCACCACCCCGAGTTCCGGATGAACTAGGAGCGTGTCGCTCCCTCTCGTCTGGAGCGATCGCCCTGTCTTGCGGTGCAACCGCGCGGCAGAATGTTGGAATGGAGGAACGAGACAGCATCCCGCCCGGGCTGGAGGATCTGAGATTCTTCAATACTCGGACGAACCGGGTAGAACCGTTCGAGCCGCTTGCGCCGCCGAATGTCGGTATCTACACGTGCGGACCAACGGTATATGCGCCCCAGCACCTGGGAAACATGCGCAGCCAGCTATTGCCCGATCTCTTGCGCCGAGTTTTGATCGCCAGCGGGCACGACGTCACGTTCGTCACCAACATCACCGACGTCGGACACCTCGTTGCCGACCGCGACGACACCGAAGACAAGATGGAAAAGGCCGCAACCGAGCGCGGCGAAACCGCAGCCCAGGTCGCGGCCCGCTACACCGAGCAATGGGCTACCGATCGTCGCCGGCTGGGTTGCCTTGAGCCCAATGTCGTACCCAAGGCGACCGAGCACATCGACGAGCAGATCTCGCTGGTGCAGACGCTCGAAGAACGTGGGCATACCTACACGCTCCCCGACGGTGTCTACTTCGATGTCTCAACATTCGCCGGGTACGCCAACTTCGCCCGGATCGACCTCGACGCACTCGCCACGAGCGGTCGAGTCCAAGCGGTCAACGAAAAGCGCCACCCTGCCGACTTCGCCCTGTGGAAGGTCACACCAGCGGGCGTCGATCGACAGCAGGAGTGGGACTCACCGTGGGGGCGAGGCTTTCCTGGTTGGCACATCGAATGCTCGGCCATGGCCACCAAGTACCTCGGCACGAACTTCGATATCCATACCGGCGGCGTCGATCACGTTCGGGTACATCACACCAACGAGGTCGCACAGAGCGAATGCGCTCTCGACGCCGATCCGTGGGTGAGTCTCTGGATGCACACCGAGTTCCTCGACCTGAGCGGCCGCAAAGTATCCAAGTCCGACGGTGACGTGCTTCTTGTCGACACGTTGACCGACCGCGGTATCGATCCACTGGCATTCCGATATTTCTTCCTCCAGGCCCACTACCGCAGCCAACAGTCGTTCACCTGGGACGCCCTCGCGTCGGCGGCGACTGCCTACCGCCGGCTCATTGGCCACGCAATCGAAGCCCGTAACACCACCGAGCCGGCCAACGCGACCCTGGTTGAACCCCACCTTCGGAAGTTCTGGGGAGCCTTGGCAACCGATCTCAACGCTCCCCAAGCATTGGCAGCTGTATGGGATGTGCTGCGGGCCAACGACCTCGGCCCCGCCGAACGCTGGATGTTCTTAGCCAACGTCGATCGAGCACTTGGCTTCAATCTCGCCGACGTCGCTGATCCCAAATCCGACGAATCCGGCTCAGACGCCCAGATCGATGCGCTCGTGAGAGAGCGTGATGTAGCGCGAGCGGCGAAAGACTTCGTTACATCGGACCGGGTTCGCGACGAACTTGCTGCCGACGGGGTGACATTGATCGATACACCTGACGGAACAATCTGGCGCCGAGGCGCCGAATGAGCAGAGCGCTGCAGAGTCCCGGCGGTCGGTCGACCCGAAACTCTGGCGTGAGTGTGCCGAGTCCTTGAGCCTGCCCCGGAGGAGTAGCAGTTAGATCGCGACGATTTCCACCAGTTCGTCCAGTGCTACGAAGTCGCTTGGGTTTCGGGTGTAGAGCGGCAGGTCAATCGAGCACGCAACGGCAGCGATCATCAAGTCTACAGCCCGAGCCCCTCTCGCTTTTCGCCCCGCAGATATGACCGCTGCGTAGATGCGCCCGTACGCTCTCGCTGCTTCGGCATCGAATGGCAGGGGATCGAACGCAGCCTCGGTTCGCTGCAGCCGATCCTGTCGACGTGCCCGCTCGTTCGAGTCGGTCGCGGCGTGAGGGCCGGCGGCCAGTTCGGCCATCGTGAGTGCGGTGACAGCGACTTCGATCGGCAACATCTTCGCCTCGAGTTCATCGAGATCGATCACCACTGACGTATCGAGGATGCCACGCTGGGGACGCTCGTCAGCCACGAGGTGTGATCTCTTGGCCGGCAACGTCATCGAGATCCTGGCGGAATTTTCGAGCGTCGACTGTCGGCGCTGTCCGGAAGATCTCGGTCACAGATTCTGCGGTCACGAATCGGAGCCGTCGCAGCGGTGTGAGCTCTCCGACCGGTACACCGTTGCGGGTGACGACGAAGGACTCGCCTTCGTCGAGGCGACGCATGATCTCGCCGCTGCTGTTGCGAAGTTCTCGCTGTGTGATGGTTCGTGCCATCCGATGAGTGTAGCACGCGGTGCTACGGCGGTTTGATAGGTAGTCGAGTTCCGCCACCCCGAATCATGACCGGCACTTCTCCTAGCTGACCGAGGTGTTTAGGGTATATCCGCCGCCGCTTTCGCGGCCGGCGACGATCAGCATCAGCTCGTTGGCTTGGGCTCGGTCGATGGGTTCGGAGAAGGTGTGGTCCTCCGAGACACCGAAGGGGAAGCGGCCTTGCCGGAACGCCCCGTCGCGCAGCCACACCTCGTAGTAGACGAAATCGACGGCGGCGTCGACGGTCACGGCCGATCTGTGGCCACGGGCGACCAGGCCGCTCAGCTTGGTCGTCGGCCTCGGGTCATGGTGGACACGCCGGCAATGAAGGCGAAGGTGGGGTCGTCGTAGAGCGCGAGCAACCTCGAACTGGTCTCCTCGTCGGCGACACCGGCTGCGATCAGCAGTGGGGATAGTGCGCGGTGGCTGATCTTGATGAACTCGGCGTATGGGTCCCCTCCGCGAATAACTTGGTACCGGCCGGTCGATTCCGTTGCTTCAACCCCGAGTTCGTCGAAGAGGCCGAGCATCCCTGCGCCCAGGTGGGCGTGCATGACGCCCTGGTCTTGCAGAGTCTCCCATACGCGCTGTGAAATGTGGTCGAACTCCGCGGCGAGCGGATGCTTCGGTGTTGCGCTCCGGTAGAGCCCGAAGTCGTGGTCCTCGACAACCACCCAGCCTCCGGGTCGGGTCGCCTGGACCATGTTCTGGAGTCCCTGGCGAGGATCGCTGAGGTGCAGCAAGACGACGCGGCAGTGGGTGAGGTCGAACGTCGAGTGTTCGACAGGCCCGCTCAAGATGTCGTGCTCGCGAACTTCGATCGCCGACGATGGAAGGTGCGCGAGGTGTGAGACGTCGATGTCGGTGGCGAGGACATGTCCTGTCGGCCCGACTCGTTCAGCCATCCAGGTGGCGACGGTTCCAGAGCCGGCGCCGACTTCGAGGCACCGCCATCCGCTAGCGATTCCCACCTGAGTGCAGTATTCGCGGGTGAACCCATCGAGCGTGTCTGTGAGCACACCGAGCCGCTCGGCTTCTTGGTTCTGTTCGGTCTGGGCGATGACATAGGTTCCTGTCTTCATCGTTGTTGGCTCCTTGGTTTGGTTCGATTGCTGGCCCGTTCAAGGTGCCGTCGCACTGTTGTCACGCTGATGTAGCCGCCACTAGAACGAGTTGAGCCGCTGCAATGTCGGCTCAACCGGGACACAACAGCCGCGCGGCTGGCTCACAACCGTGGGTCGTCACGATGGCCTCGATGAATTCTGGAGTCGGTAAGGAGTTGCGGCGCATGGGAGACTCGGAACCTGGGAGAGGGGACAGGACGGTGCAGATTCGCCTTTTTGGTGGCGTCGAGGTCACAGTCGGGGGCACCCCGGTGGCTATCGGCCCCGCGAAGTGTCAGCTCGTCCTCGCAGCGCTCGCGTTGTCGGCCGGACAGGCTGTTCCTTCGTCTCGCCTAATCGACCTGGTCTGGGGTCAGGAACCGCCGCGCACCGCGGAGCGAACGCTGCAGTCATACGTAACGCAACTGCGTAAGGGGTTGGGTTCGGAGGCGGTGGTTCGAACCGGTGCGGCATATCGGTTGACGGTTGATCGTTATTCGGTAGATGTCAGTCGGTTCCAGAGGTGCGTGGAGGATGGAGACATCGAGGCCGCACTCGGCGAGTGGAGTGGCGCGCCCCTCGCCGGGCTAGATCCGGGTGGTCTTGCCCCGGTTATCAGGGGGCTCGTCGAGCAGTGGCTGGCCGCCACAGAAGACAGCCTGTCACGCCAGCTCGAAGTTGATTCTGCCTCCGCGATCGGAAAACTCACCGAGCTGACAGCAGAGCATCCGTTCCGGGAAGGGCTTTGGGAGTTGTTGATGCTGGCGCTGTACCGTAGTGGACGCCAGGCCGAAGCACTTGCGGCCTTCGGCGAAGCTCGCACCAACTTGGTCGAAGCGTTGGGGGTCGAGCCGGGCCCGCGACTATGCCAAATCGAGGAGATGATCCTGCAACACGACGAGCGACTCCCTGTCGCTCAACGTGGTGGTGACGCGGCGGCGCCGTCGGGCACCGTTACCTTCGGTTTCTCCGATGTCGAGCGATCAACCCATCTGTGGGCAGAGAACCGTGATGCAATGGACAAGGCGATGACGCGCCACGACCAACTGATCAGGAAAGTGGTCGACGATCGAGGTGGGTACATCTTCGCGACCGGTGGCGACTCGTTTGGGGTCGCCTTCAATCGCACCGCAGATGCGATCGGCTGGGCCAATGATGTCCAGACCGCCATAGAAGCGGAGCTATGGCCGGCCGGTGTAGACCTCAAGGTGAGGATCGGCCTGCACACCGGCGAGGCGGAAGAGCGCGGCGGCGACTACTTCGGTCCGCCGGTGAACGTGGCAGCCCGCATTGCTGCTATCGGCCATGGCGGCCAGACCCTGGCATCTTCGGTGATCGACTCGTTAGTCGATGACCTGGATGCGCTCGATCTCGGTACGTTCCGTCTCCAAGACATCGTGGCTCCCCAGCGGATCGTCCAGCTCGACGGCGGCGCTCATCCCCCTCTTCGTACCGACCACGACCGTTCCGGAAACCTCCCTCGGCGAGTCGGCCTTCTGATCGGTCGAGACCAGGATCTCGGCCACCTCGATAGAGCACTGCGTACCTCACCTCTCGTGACGCTCGTCGGACCTGGCGGTATTGGCAAGACGCGCCTCGCCCTGACGATAGCGCAGCAGGTAGCGATCGATCTGCGAGGGGGCGCATGGTTCATCGACCTGTCCGAGGTCACCTCACCAACCGATGTCGCCCGGCATGCAGCCGAAGTCCTCAACGTGCAGGAAAGTGCAGACCAAACTCTCGAGTCTTCGATCGTCGACGCGCTGTCGTCGAGAGAGTGCATCGTGGTTCTCGACAATTGCGAGCATGTGATCCGGGCCGCCGCAGCGCTCGCTCAAGCCATTACCGACCGTTGCCCTCAGGTGAACTTGCTTGCCACATCGCGTGAGGCGCTCGGTGTCTCCCCCGAGCAGCTGATCGCGGTGGCTCCTCTCGACCCCGAAAGCTCGGCGGTTGAACTATTCGCCGATCGTGCGCGTGCTCTCGACCCGCAGTTCGACCAAGACGTTCACCGGGCGCAGATCGAGGAGATCTGCCGACGACTTGATGGGGTTCCGCTCGCGATCGAGTTGGCCGCGGCGCGGTCGCGAACCCTGTCGCCGCCCGATCTGCTGGACCGGCTTGATGACCACCTTCGTCTCCTGAGCGCAGGCCGCCGCGTCGGCGTCGAGCGGCACCGCACTCTACGGTCCACGATCCAGTGGTCCTACGACCTGCTGACACCGGCTGAACAGGTCTTGTACCAGCGGCTGACGATCTTCACTGGCACATTCGACCTCAGCGGAGCCGAGTCGGTTGCGTCGCACGAGGATCTGCCCGCCTCTGATGTCGACGAGCTGGTGGCTGCGCTCGTCGAACAGTCGATGGTCATGGTCGAGTCCGGACTCACCGGCCGCCGATTCAGACTGCTTGAAACGATGCGCCAGTTCGGAGCAGAGCGGTTGTTCGAAGGCGGCGAGACCAGCAGGATCGCAGAGCGCCACGCCCAGTGGTGTGCTCAGGAGAACGAGCGCATCGCTCACCTCCTGAAAGGCACCCAAGAGATCGAAGGCGTCGCTCAACTCGACGAGCTATGGCCAAACCTTCGCACCGCCTTCGATTGGGCGTTCAGCGGCAAAGACCTCGAATTCGCAGCCTCGCTGCTACGCACGATCACCATGGAGGTGGTAGCAAGAAGCCGCGGCGAAATCGGCGACTGGGCCGAGCGCCTTCTAACCATCATCCCACCCAATGATCGGCAGCTGATCACCGAGTTCGTCACACTGGCTGGAATCCGCCATACGCGCAATCGCGATAGCAAGGCATTTGAAACTTTGCTCGAACGATACGGACCACTTGACGGCCCGGAAATCAGGCTTATCACTGCTCAGCTTGCCGACGACCACGAAACCGTCGCCGAGTTGACACATGATGTAGCTGCGATCCTTCGCCGGACCTGGAATGAACTCGCAGCGGGAGCCACAGAAGTCGGTGGCATGCGATCACTTTTGCAACTCGGCCGCATGGACGAGGTGGACTCCCACGTAAATACCATCGTCGACCACTACAGACTCAACGGACCCCCAACGCTGCTCAACTGGGCACTTGTCCTGCTGGCCTACTCGGCCATGTTCCGTTCCGAGAGCGAGCAAGCCCAGCGCTTGTTCGACGAGCTGCTCGACATCGACGTCCCGCCACGCACGCACTCGTTGAACAAGCCAATCGAGGCCCGGCAGGCGTTCCGGCGAGGAGACCATCTCAAGGCGTTCAGCATCCTCCATGCATACGTTCGAGAGACCCTCGACGTCGACAACATGTGGGCCGCCAGGCTTACGAGTCTCGATCTCATCAACATGCTGACCCATCTGAATCGCAACGATGACGCGGCCCACCTTCTGGGCTACGCCCAGGCGTCCGGCATTCTCGAAGGACCCGCTTTTGCCCAGCAAGTAGCCGACGCCGCCGACACGCTGGCGGCCAACGACAACGCAGAGTTGGAACAACGACAGGCTGCCGGAAGCCAGCTCGAGGACCGCTGTGCACTCGAATACATGGCTGACCTACTCGACGAGCTCAGCGACATTGGCCCGAACTCCAATCGCGCCGGACTGGCGTGACCTACGACAACGCAAACATGCTCCGAGCTAGCGTTGAGTTTCCTGTGCGCTAGCTCGTACTCTCACCGCACTGGAGGCGGTCGCAAGCTCATAGGGATACTCAGGGTGGCGTTCAGAGGTTATGTCCGGTGGACTTTGGTGAAGCTATTAGCCTGGGGGCGAGCCAGCACAGGTCCATGGCGTCGCCTTGGTGTAGGACCACGTTACGTGTTCGCGTTCGTCGGCGATGTAGTAGCCGCTATCGCTCAGTTGAATGGGTCTTCGGAGAAGCGGGACTGTTGTCAAGGTGGTTTCGGGGCGCGTGGTTCTGTGAGTTCTTGATTTGCTGCTCTTGCCGGCCAGGGGAGGGGGTCGGGGGGCGTGTCCGCACGGCGTCTTACTGGTTTTCTCGCGCTCGCCTGTTGGCGGCTGCTGGGAGTCTTGGCGTGCTCGTGTTGTGGTGGGGCACGGCGTCTTCTAACGACGTGCTAGCCGCAGCGGTTGTCGTGGCCGCACTGAGTAACGACGACGTTGGTCCGTGCCCCGGTTCGCCACCATGACCGCGATCAGGATCGGGTCTCGGCGTCGACTTTGTTGAACGGTGGGTCAGTTCTCCCTATTGTTGGGTTCTGGGTCGGGTACGTCGTTTCAGGTCGCCTTGGCGGCTTTGACGGCCCGGCCCTTCTCAACGGCTGCGACCCACTGTTCAGAGTCATAGTGCGTTTGGGTTCGCATCATGGCGAATGCGAGCCGGTGGGCCCGGTGGCCAACAGCGACCAAGGCAACCAGGGGTGGCTTGCCTGATGAGACCAGTCGCCGGTAGTAGTGGGCGAAGTCGGGTTCGTGGGTACGAACGCCATGGCCGAGCGTGATGATCGCGTGGCGCAACGGAACCGATCCTTCTCTGCTTATGTGAACTCGGTTTGATCGTTTCCCAGCCGATTCATAACTGGTTGGCGACAACCCCGAATAACGGTAGGCGGCGTCAGCGTTTCGGAACCGGTGTGGGTCACCAAGAGCGGCGCCGTAGTAAGAGGCAGTCGTGACACCAACGCCGGGAATCGATGACAGCACGCCAGCTGGAGTTTCGGCCAGGACTGAAGCGAGTTGACGGTCACACTCGGTGATCTCTGCCTCGATTAGCTCAAGCAACGCCACATCTCGGGCCACGAACCGCTCAGCGGCTCGGCGTTGACCTTCGGGAACAGCGAGCGCTTGGGTAGCGGCTTGGACAACCTGATCTGCTTTTGATCGCCGATACCGGAGACCGCGCAG
>JAVJHY010388293.1:8624-20140 GCA_035593235.1 Phascolosoma agassizii | reverse complement strand
GACGCGCGTGCCTGGTGGACCGAAGGGGGCATCCTGACCTTCGTGCGCTTCTCCGACGGGCAACGCCTACACCTTGCGCGAATGCCAGCACGTCGCCCGCTGCGCTACGCGTACACCCCGGAAGGCAAAGTCTGGGTGTCGGACCCGTCACGCCTCGCGGCGTTGAGAGTCCGCATGGACGGACCGGTCCTCGATGCCGAGCTCGGAGCTGACAGAAGCCATGCTCCTGCCCGATCTGGTCGAGCGCTTCATCGCCGGGCGCCCTCTCTGAGCCCGAACGACTGGCCTCGTGTGCGCCGCCGGCAAAGAACTTTCGGAAGAGGGTTGCTGACCCTTTTGCGAGCCGTGGGGACACTCTGGAACATGCGTGGGTGGCCGCTCGTGGCGTTGTTTGTCTCCGGCTCAGCCTCGGCTCATGCCCCAGTTGCGGAATCGGTCGCGGAATCGGTCGCCGAAACGGTCGCCGACGAATCTTTCATCCGCCCCAACCTGTTCTACATACTCTCCTTGCGCTCGATGCCGCGGCTGACGCCCGATGAACTGCCGGCCTCGCTTCGCACCGCCACTCGCCTCGATGTGGTGGAGCAAGAACTGCGACGGCTCTTTCGCCATATGAAGGATGGACGGACCCCGTCCGATGAGGCGGAACTCGACCGTCTGGAACGAATAGAAACGGAACTGCGCACGGCAACGCTCCAGGCGTTGGATGGTCTCGACCCCTCACTTCGCTCGCCTCGAATCGTTCGGCTCCACTCTCAACTTCTCTATGAACGGGCTGCGCTGGCGTATGTCGACGCGGTCGATCGAGGACGAGAGGTGGAGCTCCCAGACTACCGACTCCCCCGCGAGATGTTGGGACGGCTTCTTGTTCACCCGCAGCTGAGCGCGCCGGAACGCGTCGAGGCTCTCTACTTCGATGGCTACCTCGCGCTCGAAGTTGGTGACTATGCAGGGGCACAACACCAGTGGCAGAGCGCACTGACGATGGATCCACTCGGACAGCTCGGCGAAGATCTCGCATTCCGAGTGGGCGAGCTGGAGTTTGACGAAGGCCATTTCGAAGCCGCGGCGGAGCACTATCGGCGGGCGCTTCGGGTCCAGGCCGACGCCCCGCGCTTGCGGCGTCTCGCCGCGTACAAGTTGGCTTGGTCCGAGCATTTCGCCGGACGGCCGCGTCATGCACTGCTCGCTGCTGCCCGCGCGAGTTGGCGACGCGAACCAAATGAACTCGATGCGGACCTCGAGCGCCTCGTGGTCGTCATCCTTCGTACCCTCGACGATCCGGAACGCGCGCTCCAGCTTGTCGGATACCGCCCCGAACCCGCCCACCGCATCTTGGGTTCCCTGCATACACTCCGGCCGTGAGGCGCTCTGATCTCACGAGCCGGGTCAGGTCCGGCTCGCGACCAAACGTGGAGATCAAGCGCAGTCACTTATCTTGACACTCGCCGATCCCAGCTTCGCGTACAGTTCGTCGGATGACTTCCGATGACGCCACGCAAAGCCGGCTCAACGTGCTTCACAGCAACCTCGCGTTCCTCAACAACGTCTTGTTGATTCCACTATTCACCGTGATGTTGTTAGGCGCGATGGAGGGATCGGGTCACGAGCTTCTTGTCACTCTCGACCTCGCGAACCTCGGATTCTGCGCGCTCTTCTTCGCCGAGTGGCTCTTGGGTCTGTTGCTCGCCGAAAACCGAGGTCGATACCTTCTCTCGTTCGAGAAACTGCTCGACTTGGTGTCGAGCATACCGTTCGGGCATCTGTTTCAAGGCGTCCGAGTTGCCAGGCTCGTTCGCATCGTGCGCATCGTACGCGTGTTCCTTCGGGCGCGACGTTACAAGGGGATCGGGCGCCGTGTCATCCGCGTGCTCACCATCGTGGGCGCGACCGTCTTCGCCGGGGCCGTCGGACTGCGGACAGTCGAACCAGAGACAGTAAGCACGCTCGGCGACGCGCTCTGGTGGAGCCTCGTCACGGTCTCGACCGTGGGCTACGGCGACATCGTACCCACGACGGGCGCCGGGCAAGTCGTTGCAGGAACCCTCGTCCTCTTCGGCATCGGCGTCTTCGGCTACATCGCAGGAGTCATGACCTCCCTGATGGACGACGAAGAAGAAGATGAGATCTTGGCCACGGTGAAAAGGCTCGAAAGCCAGCTCGCCGGGATCAGCGCTCAGCTCGAGCAACGGTAGCTGCCTGGCTGCGCAGGCGATGCTCGAAACAAGAGCATGAAACTGTCAAGTTAAGTGACTGCACTGATTTAATACCGTTTCGCATCGGTTGTGTCAAGTTAAATGACTGCACTCATATCGTGGCGCCCGCTCTCACGGTCCCCTCACCGGACAGTGTCCGATTCCGTGCGATTCATCGTGCTAGGCGTCATCGATGGCACTTCGTCCGGCTGGAGAACGAAGCACGGCGTTGTGGGGACTCCTGTTAATGTTGGCCTCCTGTGGGCGAACGCCGCTGGATGGCGGGCCGATGTCGGGCGAGACTCCCCACGTCGAGCTGGACGGCGAGCCGAGTGGCGATGCCAGCCTAGGCGACGCGCCGGATGCAAGCCTAGGCGACGCGTCGGATGCGAGTCTGAGGGACGCGACGTGTCGCCCGACGCTCGAAGTCGAGCATCGTTGGCCGCACGGATCCCCGGCGGTGTTCGCGCCTAGCCGCTTCGTCGCGTCGCCGCCACTGTGGGTCGATCTCGATCGGGACGGTGAGCGAGAGATCGCGCTGGTTGCTGGCGACAATCGGCTGCAAGACGGGGTCTTGCGCGTGCTCGATGGCGACCGCGTGTACAGCAGCGCGACGAACGAGCTCTCTGGCCTGGATCAACTGGCTGCGGGCGACCTCGATGGCGACGGTGATCTCGAACTCGTGGCCGTGCGCGAAGGGTGGGGGCTGCTTGCGTACGACCATCATGCGCAAGAACTGTGGTTCAGCCCGTCGCCACCACCACCGCCGCCGTTCGGCCCGATGGAGTACCGGCACCGAATTGGTGGCGCCGCGTTGCTCGCGGATCTCGATGGCGACGGCGACGACGAAGTCCTGTTCGGCGGAGTGGTGCTCGATGGAGGTAACGGAGAGCTGCTGTGGAGCGCGGACGTTCCAGCCGGTTGGGCGGGGACGAACTTCAACGTCGGTCCACTCGCTTGCGTTGGAAACTTGATGGGAGACGCGCACCTCGAAGTCGTATTCGGTCGACAGGTTTACGATTGGCAGGGGGCGCTTCAGTGGGAACATGGAGTGCGCGACGGATTCTGTGGCGTCTCGGACCTCGACGGAGATGGATCGCTCGAAGTCGTACTGGTTGCAGAATCGGACGTCTCGGTGCTCGCCGGACGAACCGGGGGCCGCCTCGCCCGTTTCGGCGTGGGCGGTCGGAGAGGCGCAGCTGGGGGACCTCCCACGATCGCCAACGTGTTCGGCGACTCTGCACCCGAGCTGATCGTCGCGGACGCGGAGCAGATTCGCGTGTTCGATCCCCTCTGTGATGGCTGTGACGCACTCTTTCATTTTCGCTTTGGCGTTCCAACGCACCGGATGGGAGGGGCTGGCCCGACTCAAGCCGTGTTCGCGTTCGATGACGGGAACGACGGCTTGTATGAGCTCTTGGTTCAGACCGGGAGTGCGATCATGGTGTTGCGGCAGAGCACCATCGCGGCGATTGCTCTGGCCGAGAGCCAGGGACCGATCAACATGCCTGTGCCGGTGGATCTCGATGGGGACGGGAACGTCGAGTTGCTCGCCGGGAGCGCGGCATACACGCGGGGATCGAGTAGCGACATGACCGGCCTGCTGGTGCTGCGACAAACGTGTACACCGCTGCGAGCTGACCTCAGCGATCGGGTCGACTCCGCACCCGTGACCGTGCGGGCCGTACCTGCGATGTGATGAGTCACGCGGTTCGGGGTCTGCGCGACGCGGATCCAGAGACGATCCCTACCAAACACCTTCGTCGCAACGGGCTCGTTCTTGATCAGCCACGGACGGAGAACTGATGACGGAAAAGGACGTGACGGAAAAAGGACGTGACGGAAAAAGGATGGGCGGACCCACCATTGGGCCCGCCCCGGGTACGAGAGGTGTGACTGTTGAGCGACTGCGATCAGCTACTGGCGATCAGCTACTGGGAAGCAGCGGCGTTCCAGCGGCTTGCAGGACCTTGCTGGCTGCAGCGAGCTTGCCGGCGAGTCCATCGCCGTTGGCAAGCGCGGTGTCGACGACACGTACTTCGTCGATTTGGGTCTTCTGGACGGTTTCCATCATCCGCGTTACCAGGGTGCCGAGCTTCTGGGCGACGAAGATGCGCTTGGAGTCGGCGTCCCAGCTCGCGTGGATTGAGCGAAGCGCCGTTGCGGTCGCCTTGCCTTCTTCACGCACGGTTGCCGCACGGCCTCGCGCTCTCAAGATGAGTGCGCGTCGTTTTGCGTCGGCCGGCTCGATCAGATCCGCCTGAAGCTTCAGTCGGACTTGCTCACATCGGGCACGTTCCACGTCGAGACTGGCTTGTGCCTTGGCGACGAGCCGCTCTACGTCGGCTTCCTGCTCGGCCACGAGCGCGATCTTCTTGGTTTGTGCGTCGATGAGTGCTTTGTCGGCCTCGGCTCGCGCGATGTCGATGTCGGCCATCACGCGCCGGAGCTCTTTGTCTTCGAAGTTTTCCGCGTTGCGCTCTTGCGACATCGCGGCGTTCTCCGCTTCTGCGACACGCGAACGCATCTGCAGCTCCGCCGATTGCTTGCGGCCGATGCTGTCGAGGTAGCCGCGGTCGTCGCTGACGTGTTGGATCTTCAACGTGTCGAGCACGATTCCCAGACGGCGAAGGTCCTCACCCGCTTCCATCAGAAGACTCTGTGCGAACTTCACACGGTCCTGGTTGACCTCTTCGGGCGTGAGTGTCGCCAAGACACCGCGAAGGTTGCCTTCCAACGTTTCACGCGCGACGGCCATGATCTCGAAGCGCTTCTTGCCCAGAAACCGTTGAATGGCGTTGCCGATTGTGGGTTCGACGCTGGCGATCTTGACGTTCGCCACCCCTTCCACGTTCAGCGGGATGCCGCCCTTCGAGTACGCGCCTTGGGCGCGAATGTCGATGATCATGTTGGTGACGTCGAGTCGGTCGACGCGCTCGAACAGAGGCAGCACGAATGCCCGGCCGCCCTGAACGAGCTTGTACCCAACGTGTTTCTCACCCACCCAGCGGCGCGCGCCACTGATCACGAGGACCTCGTTGGGCTGGCAGAGCCGGATGAGGCTGCGGACGATGCCGAAGGCTGCGAGGCCGACGACGCCCGTTACCAAAATGCCGATCAATAACTCCATGTTGTTTTCCTTCTTCTTTTTCTTCTTCGTCTTCTAGATGTGTCCAGCTCTGCTCAAGCGGCCTTGATGCCGCTGGGGGGCGTGGTGTCGCGTGAGTCGTCGTCGGTTCCGTCGTCGCCGCGGAGCACGCCGCGAACGTCGATGCCCAAGGAGGTCTCGAGTTGCGTGAGCAGCGTGCCTACTGTGGCGGGGTACGCGCCCACGTAGCCGGCGATGGCGCGGCCATCTCCGCCATCGAGCACGGACACCTTCTTCGCATGCACCTTCGAGGCAGCGTCGGTCACGTCGTGAACGATGCTGTCGAGGTGTTGGACGATGATCATGTCCATGGCGTCGTCGCCACACTCCCGCCATGCGGCGCCAATGCTGGCGAGTGAGTCGGCAAGGGCCTTGCCATCCTCGGCGATCGCAGCATTTTCACCCTCTGCGAGAAGGGTTTTCGCTTGGCGATGTGCTTCGGCGGGCAACACGACATCGGCTTGGAGTCGAAGGCGTTCGACCTCTGCCCGCAGCGTCTGCAGTGCCTTTTCGGCTTGTGCTCGCGCCGCGAGGCCTGCCTGTTCGGCGCGCTCTTCTTCCGATCGAACCTGACCCCAGAGGTCTGCCTTGATCTGACGAAGCTCGTTGGTCTTGCGTACCACCGCGCCTTCGGCCTGTCGTGCCGCAACGGTGCCACGTGCGTGAGAGTCGGCCTCGGACTTTTCCGACGCGCGAACCGAGTCGGACTCGGCGACTTCCGCTTCACGCACGATTTCGGCGACACGTGCTCGACCGATGCTGTCGAGATACTTGATGCCATCGGACACAGCCTGAATCTTCAGGACGTCCAGTTGCAGGCCCAGCTTGCGAAGGTCGGTGCTTGCCTCGTCGGTGAGCTGTTCGGCAAACTTAAGCCGGTCCTCGTTGACCTCCTCGGGCGTCAGCGTCGCGATCACGCCACGCAGATGTCCCTCGAGCGTTTCTTTGGCCACGCGGGCGATCTCGTCGCGTGAGTGTCCGAGAAAGCGCTCGATCGCGTTCCCAACGACGGTCTCGTCACCGCTGATCTTGACGTTTGCTACGGCCTGCACAGTGAGCGGAATGCCGCCTGCTGAGTAGGCTCCGACGATCGTCATCGGTACGCTGATCAGCGAGAGGTCCATGGAGTCGACGCGCTCGAAAATCGGCACGCGCCAGGCCCTTCCGCCAAAGACGACCCGGTATCCCACATCTCGGCCGTCCGCCATTGTGCGTGCGCGGCCTGAGAAAATGAGGACTTGGTTGGGTTCGCACACGCTCAGAAACTTCCGAACGTAGAGGACGCCGGCGAAGAGCACGCCGAGTACACCCCCTGCGATCATGAGCGCGGTGGTGAAGGTTGCAGGGTCAATCATCGAAACACATCTCCTCTTCTGCCGACATTCGCCGGCTGATCTTCAGTTTGTTGTCTTTGAATTGGTTGGGCTGCCGACAGCCCTTCGTTACGCGGCTTCGACGTCGACGCGGGCCACCAGGGCCACTCCGTCGCGCAGGTCGCAAACCAACACGGGCTCGTGAATGTCCAACGTCTCTCCGTCGACCGGTTGCGCGACGATGTCGATGTCGCGTCCCTTCACGCGCACTCGAATCTGCCCGGTCGTGTTGGTTGAGATCGGCAACAGGACCTTGCCGGACGCGCCGACCAAATCGGTCTCTTGCAACGAGCTCGAGACTTCCTTGCTTTTGAGCTGTTTGATCAGGCGTGTGACCGAGAGGCCGGCGACGTATCCAAAGCCGCCACTCACGAGGCCTACCGTCAGCACACCCCAGGAGCCAAAGAGTGTGAGCAGCGTTCCCAGCAGACCGCCCGACATCAACGCAAAGGTCCAGAAACGCGTGCTCGTGAACGGGAGCCAGGTCACTACGACGTCACCCATGTGCATGCTCGAGTCCACGTCGGATGAGTCCACGTCGGCATCGCCATCGATGTCGGCATCTGCGTCGGCGTCCATGTCCATGTCGGCGTCGACATCCATGTCCATGTCCACGTCGGCGTCTCCGCCGGAAAGCGCAGACAGACCCACGAGGACACCCCCGATGAGCAACGAAGCGAGATAGGCGGTCAGCATTGCCCTGGCCTTATGGAAGGACCGTGCCCACCGCAAAATCCCTCCGAATGACGATCAAATCTCGTCGGACGAACGTCGCGGGCAAATTCGCCGGGCATTTTTCGCCGACCTGGGCGAATCAGCTCGATGGTTTGGAATGCCCCCCCAAAAACCGACGAAAATGGCGCGGATATTGGTACCAGTCGTTTATCTTGACATGTCGCCATATTAGCGTCGGTCGTTTATATTGACATATGAATTCTTGGCTGCCGGAGCACAATCGCTCGATCGGCTCATTGAGCACGGGCGATCGTGCTCTTCTCAGCGGAGGGGCTCTGGTTTCCCCGGGATTGTTCATGGTCGGGCGGAGTACGGATCCTGCGATGGGAAGGGGTATGCTGCTATTTCAAGCCCCCTCCGCCCTTTATCTCGATTCTGGTTCTCTCCGGCCCCTTCAGCTCGCTCTGGGTCGTCGATGGGCCCCGGAATTGAGTTTGAAGGGCTTGTTCCGCGATTCCCGCGACCTGCGAGCCGCTCTACAGGCCCAAGCCATGCACGAGGACTGGCGAGGCGTCGATTTCCAGACGCTCCCGCTTCGTCGATTGCTCGATGGTTTCTGCCTGATGATTCGGAAGGGTGATCTGCTCTACGTCGACGCTTCAAACGACGAGCTTCGAGTGGGGTATCGATTGGGTGACCAAGAGCGAGAGCGCCGGTTTTCTGTCGAGAACTACGAAGAGGCCTGCCAGCTGGCAGAGCTGGCACGACGCTGGGGCGCTGAGAGCATTCCTCCTCCTCCTCCTCCGGAGAGCGTCGAGCACGCACACCGATGATATCGTCGCCGCGTGGTCAGTGAAGTCGTCGCGGATGCATTGTCTCGTTTGGTTGGAAATCCGTACCGATCCGCGCCCGACGAGTTCGCTGCAGCGTTGGAGCGCGTTCGTCGTATCCCCAAATCTCGTACCGTCATGGAAGCGCTCGAAGTAGGCGACGTCGCAGGTGCGGAACGGCGTCTTCTCGCGATCGGTCATGCCGATGCACTCGAAGGGGAGGAGGGGCTCGTCGAGCTCCCTCAGCGTATTTGGGAAAAGCTCCCACGGGAGCGCAACGCGTATATCCGGGTCGTTCGCGCGGCTGCACGATGCGCAGCGTGTTTGGATGTGTTGGCCGGCACCTCCGAAGCGATGCATCGGGTGCGGCGCGAAACATGGGCGGCGTGTTTCGGTGAGTCTCTCTACATCGCGCTGATTCTCGAGAAAGTGATCTTCGATCACGACGTGTTGATTCTCGGTGAGACGGGAACCGGTAAGGAAGCCATCGCCACAGCGATTCAAGTGGGTCTGTCGGGACCCAAGGGCGCGCCGGCGCCGCGCAACGCGCTCAACGCAGCCGCGGTTCCCGAGACGCTGATCGAGAGTGAGCTCTTTGGCCATGTCAAAGGCGCGTTTACAGGCGCGACCGTCGAGCGGCGCGGCCGGATTCGCACCGCGAAGGGCGGATCGTTCTTTCTGGACGAGGTCGGTGATTTGAGCGCGACGACGCAGGTGAAACTGCTTCGCGTGATGGAGACCAACATCGTGAGCCCGCTCGGTGCCGATCAGGGTTTCGTCGCAGATGTTCGCTACGTGGCCGCCACGCACAAAGACATCGGCCAAATGGTCGAAGACGGCCGCTTTCGTCGCGACCTCTACCAGCGGCTCGCAGGCCACGTCATCCAGCTGCCACCCCTTCGGGACCGACGCGAGGACATCCCAGCACTCGGTATGGCTTTCGTCGGGAACTATCTGTCTGACAACGAGGCACCCGAGGTTCGAAAGCGCGTAGAGAAGTGGCTGCAGCGAGCGAGCAGTCGCGCGTACCGGTGGCCGGGCAACGTTCGCGAGCTGCAAAACAAGCTACGCAGTGTCGTGCTCGGCTTCGAGCCGGAGGTGACGCACTCCGCGGCAACCCCGACCGCCGAGCTTCCGAGCAACGTCTCGGCGGGCTCCGCCACGATGAAGGAGTTGACCGATTGGTACTTGCAGAAAGTGCTGGCGAGTTGCGATCACAACTACGCCGCCGCGGCGAGGATCCTAGGTGTCGATCGTGCGACGATCCGTCGCCGCGCTCAGAAAGTCGGAACGAGCTAGCTCACTTGTGAACGCTAAATCGGCTAGATCCAGATCATCAGTCCCACAGCGGGCGTGATGACACGACCCGAGAACGCCGTGCTCGCTTGCATGGTCGGCATGCTCGGCATGTCGACGTCGAGGTCGGCGGAGACCCGTACGCGCGCTACGTTGATCTCGACGGCGAACCAAAAGCGGCTGCTTCCGAACCCCATTCCGACGTGACCAGCCCAGTACGTGGCTCGCCCTGCGGCTCGAAGCGTGGCGTGCTGGCCGCACTCGGCGTCGTCACCGATGCACACCGCCAGCTCGGTTTCGAAGTTGGAGAGCATCACCTTGGGTCCCGCCCAAAAATGAAACCCCTTTCGGCTGTAGCCCAGGACCAGGGGGACCGAGTAGTCGATTCGCCGGTGCGATTCGATCTGAACCCGATCGGTCAAGCGATCCAGCGGGAACTGGTTGAAACCGATGTTCACGTTGAAGCCGATGGCGCCGTAGATGCCGGGCTTCTGTCGCAGCCACTGGATGCGGAAACCGCCTCCGGCGGATGTGCTGGCGACCCGCGCGTTGAGCTCGAGCCGCTTGCCGAGTCCGACCGCCAGGCTGAGCTGGCTATCGACCGACGGTGGTTGAACCAGCGCCACCGTGGCTGATTCGGCCATCGACTCGACCTCGCTGGCGTTGGTCGCGCCCGCCGAGGATTCGAGGTGCCGCAGCGCATCGAGTGTGTCGGCAGCGAGACCGATGGGCGGGGTCACGGAGACCGAGGCAACCGCCTGAACATGGCCCGAGGGAACGGTTCGGGCCGGCTGCATCGTCGTGAGCGAGCTCGAACAGGCGGCGCTCGAAGCGAGGATGAGTGAGTAGCAAAGCCATCCGCCGCACGCGGGAAAATGGGATGCGGGACGTGGGTTGCGCGCGGGAGGTGGCTCCATGTGGTTGGTGAGATAGCGAACGTCATGCCAAGTCTTTGGCAGAGCGGAGCCAAAGACTTCTTTTGAACTGGAGGGAGGCCAGTAGGCGCCAGTCGCTTAACTTGACATATTGCCCGACGAATAGACGCCAGTCGATTAACTTGACATATTGCAGCTGTGCCGTTTGGTCACAGAGCACCGCTTTTGCCTTCGGAATCGAGCCAAGAACATTCAGTTCGCCTTCGATTTAGAGCGCGCGGTAGCCGAGCCAGCTCAGATACGGCAGTTCGCTTCCTGGGTCGGAGACGATCATGCCATCGCTAACGGTTGCCGTGCCGTACACGGGGAAGTCGGCTTCTTCGATTTGGCTCCCGTCTGCGAGCACCGACTCGAGGCCGCCGAGAAGATGGAGCTCGACGCGCGTTCCATCGGCGAGCCCGTCGGCTGGCAGGCGAACTGGAAACCCTCGACCTTCGCCCAGCACGCTCGTCTCCGGTCCGAGCACGTAGAGCCCATCGAGCGACAGCCCCTCTGCGAAACAGGGAGGCTCGGCGAGCGAAACGCGCGTGGCGGCGAGCTGGTCGTAGTCGTCGCCGAAGAACACAGCCGGCGTGACCTCGAGCACGAGCCCATCGGCAAACGCGACATCTCGGGGCGTGGCGGGGTCGCCCATCGGCGGAAGGCTCGTCGCTGGAGCGACATCGTAGAGAATGATCGGCTGCCGCATCTCGACCACCCCGTTGTTGATCGTCAGCGGTACGTGACAGTAGGTCGTTCCAAACCGGCTTGCAGGCAAGAGCGCACGCATCGAGATCTCGGCGACACAGCGCGCGTCACCTTCGATGGCCTGGTGCCAGAAACCGGTTGTCTCGGACTCCGGCGGCATCAGGCAGAGCAGGGTGTCTACAGGATTGCGAAGACACATCTGGGGCCGGGCGCCGCTGATCGGGTTGCCACGTTGGTCCACGATCTTGCCGCGACCCCCGACGACCCAAGCGCCGGTGCATGTGGGGTCTGGAGTGATGTCCAAGCCGTCGAGCGAGTCGGGCGGGAACTCAGTGATGAAATCGGAGGTGCCTCCGCCGGTATTGGTACAGCCGAGA
>JAVJHY010387237.1:0-20141 GCA_035593235.1 Phascolosoma agassizii | reverse complement strand
GTGCGCAACGGGGAGTCGTTCATCATCACCGACGGCAACCGGCCCTGGAAGATCCGAACCGATCAGACCGACTGGAGCGACGAGGACATCCTGCGCAACAAGACGGGCTACGCGCCTGAGGAACGCAACGCCGATCATGACCGCGACGGCGTCGACGTGGAGATCGTCTTCCCTAACAAGGGCATGCACAGCTTTGGCACCCAGGACGCCGGCTTCGCCATGGCGATGTGCCGCGCCTGGAACGACTGGGCACACGAGGACTATGGGCCCCACGACCGCATCCTGCCCATGGCCATGATCCCGACGATCGACGTCGATGCCGCGATCAGTGAGCTCGGGCGGGTCGCGAAGATGGGGTTTCGTGGAATCACGATCCCGTGCAAGCCCGAGTACGGGCCGACGGGAATGGACCACCGCAACTACAACCAACCCGAGTTCGAGCGGCTCTGGTCGGCGATCGAGGACGTCGATCTTCCTCTCACGATCCACGTCTCGACCGGGCGCGACCCGCGCGCTTCCTCCGGCCCGGGTGGCGCGGTCATCAACTACGCCGTGCATTGCTGTGCTGCGAGCCAGGAACCGGTCGCGAACCTGTGCGCCTCGGGCGTGCTCGAACGACACCCGAAGCTGCGCTTCGCCACGATCGAAGCCGGCATCGGCTGGGTCCCGTGGTTACTCGAAGTGATGGACGAGGCGTTCTACAAGCATCGCATGTGGGTGTCGCCTGATCTGAAGGAGCCGCCGAGCTTCTACTATCGCCGTCAGGGCTTCTCGTCGTTCGGCGAGGAGCGCTCGGGCTTAGCGCTCGCGGTCGAGCACGATCTCGTCGACAACTTCATGTGGGCCAACGACTACCCGCACCATGAAGGCACCTGGCCGCACTCCGCCGCAGCGATCGAACGCACCATGGGAGACCTCACGGATGACCAGCGCGAGAAGATTCTTGGGGGCAATGCCGCCCGCTTCTTCGGAATCGCGCCGCCAGCCGGCAGGTGAGCTCGCCGGACATCGAGATCGAAACCCGCGGAACTTTCCAGGCCTGGCGGATGGACCGGATGACTGCAGAACGACGCTAGGCGGCCGGATTCACCTTGTAACGGATCGGTAGCTTCTTCAGCCCCACGACGAAGCTCGACTTGATCTGCTCGGGCTCCCCTGCGAGCTCCAGCGAATCGATGCGGCCGACAAGCTCGTCGAGCAAGGCGCGCTGTGACAGCCGTGCGAGGTGAGCACCGAGACAGAAGTGTTCTCCGATTCCGAAACCCAGGTGGGGGTTCGGGTTTCGGTCGACGCGGAACTCGAACGGGTCTTCAAAGACCGAGTCGTCTCGATTCGCCGAGGCGTAGAAGAGCACGAGTCTGTCGCCCTCGGAGAACCGTTGGCCACGGAACTCGAGGTCCTTGGCCACCACGCGTTTCATGTAGTTCACGGGCGAAGTCCAGCGGATGATCTCTTCGACCGCGCTTGGCACCCATTCCGGGTTGCGCTTCAGCTTCTCGAATTCGTCCGGGTGTTTGGCCAGCGCGAGGAGGCCGCCCGCCAGTGCGTTCTTGGTGGTGTCGTGGCCCGCCGAGAAGGTGATGAGGTAGTAGCCGAGGGTCTCCATCGGGCCCATCGGCTCCCCATCCACCTGCCCGTTCGCGAGCAGGGTGGCGAGATCGTCCTTCGGGTTGGCGCGACGGTCCGCGATGATCCCGCTGAACAGGACGAACAAATCCCTTGCCAACTCGTCGAACGCTTGCACGCGGTCCTCGCCCTCGCGTTGCAGGTCGGGGTCGTCTCCCGCAAAGAGCTCGTTGGTGAGCCGGAGAATCTGGGGCTCCTGCTCGCGCGGCACCCCAAGGATGGTGGAGAGCACGCGAAGCGGGTGGGCGGCTGCGACCTCGTTGGCGAACTCGCATTCGCCGTAACCGTCGCTGGCCTTTTCGACCAGCTTGTCGATGAGCCCACGCGCACTCTCCCGGACGATTTCCTCGGTGCCGCCAATCGCGCGTGGGGTGAACCAGGGAGCGGCCACCCGTCGGTAGTCGCGATGCTCAGGCGGATCCATCCCGATGATCGAGCGCATTTCGCCGAACTCGCGCTCCTGGCGCAGCGTCACCTTCTGCTCGTCACTTTCGAGGACGATCCCGTAGCGGCTGATGAAGTCACCGGGCCTCTTGGAGATCTCGCAGATCTCCCTATGTCGCACGACGGGATAGAAGGAGTCGAAGCCCGGCGGATCGCAGAAGAGCAGCCCCTCCGAGTGTCGCAGTTCGCTCCATTGTTCATGGGGGGCGCCCTTCGTGCCATAGGCCTGTGGCGAAATGAGATCAAGTCCGTCGATGGGGATCGTGGCAGTTCCTCGGCCAGCGCTCACTGCGGGCGCCGTTCGTTCAGTGCGGACACGTTGGTGTGAAGAATTTTCTCCTGATCTCCTGCAGCGATGTCTTCCAACTCTTCGAGGATGTCACGCGGATGCTCGAGCCCTTCCATATGGGGCCAGTCCGATCCGACGATCACGCGGTCCGCACCCATATGCTCGATCACCTCCGCGACATCGTCCTCCCAGAAGGGATTGATCCAGACGTGCTCCCGGAAACTGTCGGCCGGGTCGTCCTTGAAGTATTCGCCGACCCGGTTCTTGGTGCGGTCGAAGGTGCGCAGCAGATCCCCCAGGAACTCGGAACCGTTCTCGACTGAAGCGATGCGAAGGTTCGGGAAGCGCTCGAACAGTCGATCAAAAACCAGACTGGCGAGGAAGTCGTTGATGTTTCGCGCCCGATGAAAGTTCGAGATGCTCGGCTTCGGCCCCATCGCGAGCGAGTCACGGTTCTTGAGGTCGTAACCGTTGCTGTCGTGGCGCGTCGCGCCAATGTGAGTGACGACGGTGATTCCGGCTTCGTTCACTCGTGCCCAGAACGGGTCGAAGTCCTTGTGGCCCGGGTTGCGCGGTCCGTTTCGCGTGTACACGGCGCTCGGACGCATGACCACGATGCGCGCGTCTCGCTCCAGCGCCCATTCGAGTTGCGCGCAGGCCCAGTCGACATCGGCGAGAGAGATGTACGGCGAGCTGAAGATGCGTCCCTTGTGGTTGAGCCCCCAGTCCTCTTCGAGCCATTGGTTGAAGGCGCCGAAGGTCGTGCACACCGCATCCACGTCGTTCTTGAGCGGCTCCTCGTAGAGGACGCCAAGGGTCGGGAACAGCCAAATGGCGTCGAGGCCCTGATCGTCCATTCTCGCGATACGCGCGTCGCGATCCATGTACTCCGGCGGCATGGGCCCGAGGGATGAGCGGATCAGTTCGGCGCCGGTCATACCGCGAGGGTTGCCGCGGTAGAGCTCACGTAGCACCCCGGGTTTGGAGATCGGGTCGAAGGTGGGGTTGGTGATTCGCTCCACCTTGTCACCGACCATGTGATACTTCTTGCCGCCCTCGAACTCGACCCACTCCACGCAGCGGCGTTGCATGTGTCGGGGCACGTGGCGTGTGAACGCGTCGTGCGCTTCGTAGAAATGGTTGTCGGCGTCGAAGATGGGGCCCTGGTAGATCGTCATGCCCTTGTCCTCCTGAGTTCTCTTGGATCGAGCAAGCCGGCTCAGCCACGGCGCTTCCGGAGGGATGCCACCGGAGATTAATTAGTATCATAGTTTTGGCCGGACCCAAAGCCTCCCAGGCGGGCCCCTTCTGGGATGCACTTCGAGAAGGGAAGGGGGAAGTCGATTGCGCGCGCCGGAACCACGCCGGACTGCGGCCTCTCGTGGACCCTGCCCGAGCCATCGGACGCGAGCGGGCGATGCGCGTCTTTCTCGAACTGGAAATGCTCGGGTCAAGCCGGCTCGATGACTACGGGGATTCGAAAGCGGCTCGGAGGACAGGCAGGGCTAGTACCGCCACCGGCCGTCGCCCCAGGAGCCGTGATATCGGTAGCCCGAGTGCCAGGAGTGGTAGAAGACCGGGCGCCAGCGACCGGTCCAGCGATCGTATTCTTCCTCCGAGCGCCGCGCCTCCAAAGCCTCTTCGAGCAGGGTCTGCGATTCCTGGTCCCCACCAGCCGCTGCCATCGTGAGCCACTTCTGCGCCTCGCGGGGGTCGGGGCCCATCTCCTCGAGGCCAGTGAGGTAGAAGCGTCCCACGGCCTTCTGGGCCTCGAGCTCGTTGCGGCCCGCGGCATCTCGCATCCACTTCAAGGCCAAGTACGGGTTCCGCGGAACCCCGTCGCCACGGAACAAGCGGAGTGCCAGGTCATGGGCAGCCCGCGGGTCGGCCAAGGCGAGCTCCTCAAGGGCCGCCATTCGGGCCTTCGCTTTGGGCGACGCGGGCGGGACCAGGTCGGCGTTCTCCTCGGTGACAGGGCGATCGGAGCAACCGCCAGAATCACAGATCCGTACCGCTTCGGGCCGAGGTGCACGGGAGCAGCTGGGCAAGACAAGCAGGCTCAGAACGACGAAGAGAGCCACGTGGACCATGTTCATGATGTTATTCCTTATCGCTTGGGAGCTCTACCGCCGCCCCTCGGCTAGGGGGAGCGTTTCCTCCCTACCCCATTAAGCTAGCCTTCGGCTTCGCGACGCAAGCCGCGGGTTCGAGGAACTCAAGGGAGGGGACGAGATGGGCGTCAAGACGTTGCTTACTGTGCTGGTGCTGGGATGCACACCGATCCTGGCCGGTTGCATCAGCCAGGGCAAGAACGAGACCGCGGTCGGCGGAGCCGCGGCCGGCGCTGCCAGCGCGGGCGCCCACCCGGGCTTGGAGCGTTGCAGCGAGACCCTGGGCACGCTTGCGGTGGACGACGGTCGCGAGTCCGCGTGGTATGCCACCTTCGGCCGCCGCACCAAGGTGACCACGATCGAGCCGATGATCCGGCTCCTCGTTCAACAGTCGAACTGCTTCGTGATCACTTCGATCGGCAATGTTCGCACCGATAGCCGACTCTCCCGGATCACCGACAAGCAGCGCAACTCCGGGGAGTACCGGTCGGGCTCGAGTCAGCAGAAGGGCCAGCGGGTCGCTGCAGACTACTACCTCGAGCCCGCGATCATCATCGATGACGGTTCTCTGGGAAAGGTTGGCGGAGCCGTCGGCGGTCTGTTCGGCGGACCACTCGGCCGCGGTGTGGGCGCGGTCGCCGGCGGACTCGAGCAGAAAAGCTCGGTTGTCACCCTCTCGTTACTCGACATCCGTTCCGCCATCCAGATCTCGGCCTCTGAGGGCAGCGCGACGTCGTCCAACTTCGGGGCTGCCGCTGCCGTGTTCGGCCGTCGGGGGGGCGGGACCTTCGGCGGGCTCACCAATACACCCGAAGGCAAAGCGACCATCGCCGCCTTCGTGGATGCCTACAACGGCATGGTCCGCGCGCTCCGCAACTACGAAGCGCAGGATGTGGAAGGTGGCCTCGGCACAGGTGGCCGGCTGAAGGTCAACTAAGGCGACAGGAGCGGAACTCTCGCGATGACCGAATGGAAGAGCTTCAACCCCAAGGTGATCGCCGAGTTCCGGACCAATGAGGGAAAGGTTGCCATGTTTGGCGACCTTCCCTTGGCGATTCTCCACACGCGAGGTGCGCGATCTGGCCAGGTTCGCGAGGTCCCGCTGATCGTCGTATTGGACGGAGACGAGATGCTGCTCTTCGGGACCAACGAAGGAGCTTCGAAAGATCCGGCCTGGTGCCACAATCTGCGCGCCCATCCCGAGATCACGGTCGAGTTCGGAGCCAAGAAGGGAACCGCGAAGATCGAAGAGCTTCCCGATACGGAGGCAACCCTGAGGATCGAGAAGAAGGCGGCTTCCTCTCCCCAGTTGGTGGACTACCTGAAGTCGGCCGCGCCACGGCGAGTACCCGTCTTCTCGATCGTCTGGGACTGAGTCAAGGGCGCGGCGGCCCTGACACAAGCTCCGGCCTGGTGGGAGGGTCGAGAGTACTCCGATGTAGAGGGGATGGTGCAGGGTTGCCTGGCCACGAGTGAAGCGTTTCGGACGAGTTCGGGTCCTCGTGGATTGGCCTCCCTGGGTCCAAGGAGGGTCTTGGTCTGTATGCGGACTGCGAGCGCTTGAATCTCGTTCTTCGCACCCGGTCACCGCGGGCTTCGCTAGATCTCAACGTCGTTGTCTACCCCAGTCTTGTGATTGGCAGTCACGCTCTCGATAGTGCAGCATCCCCCTGGGGCGGCGGAGGATCGAATAATGCGGCGGCGATGGGCAGGCCTGATATGTGGTCTCCTTCTGACCGGATTGGCGCTCTCGTCCTCGCCATGGATGCCTCCGGTAGATGCTGCTGTGATACCCAAGGCGGCCACACTCCCTGCCGCCGCGGACCCGAGCAACACGACCGCTGCCCCTGCCTCAACCCATTCAGCACGCCGAGAGCGAGCCTCGATCCGGTCGTGGATCGCATCCCGGAACGGAGCCTGGAACCCCCAGCCCTCCGGTTCACTCGCGTTCGCACCTCGCCGAGCCCGAGATCGTGGCCCTCGCACGCGCCTGCACCGAACCGTACTCGAGGAGTCCCAAGTCCTCGTACCCCAAGGCGAGGCTTTCGAGGTTGGAGGCGTTCAACACACCCCGTACGCAATTCACAAAGACGGCTATCCGGTATTCAACCGGCGTGGCCGATTGCATGGGGCCGAGGATCCAGCCGAGGCCGAAGGCCTCCCCGAGCTGACCGGTTGGACGGCCCTCCCCCGAACCGAACCCGCGGACTGGCGTTTCGACGGGCCCGAGGCTGCCCGCCGAGCGCGGGAGGCAGCCGGCGTCGTGCGAGAACGCGTGCCCGCGACCGCCACCAAGGGTTGGTTCGCCGTAGAGGGCCGAACCGTGCCCGCTTGGCGCGTACAAATCGCCAGTCATCTTCCCTTGGGATCGTTCGAAGTCACAATCGATGCGCGAGACGGTGAAGTGCTAGGTCTGGTCAATCGCATGCATAGCCTGGATGGATTCGGCGACGTGTACGCGCCGAATCCCGTGCAGGCCCCGCTGCCCGCGCGCGTCGTGCTCACCGACCTTGACGGTTCCGGGGCCCTCACGGGTAGCATCACCCGTGTGGTCGACCGGCAGGCTCCCGCCGCCTACCGGCCCGGCCTGGATTTTACCTTTCCCGTTAGCGATTCCCGCCTCGTGCAGACCAGCGTGTATCACAACCTGACGCGAACTGGGGTGTTGGCGCAGGGACTGGGTTTCCCGGCTTTTCCACTGCCCGTCGTGGCCTTTACTAACCTCCGCGAGCCCGGGGGCGGGCCGGTCAACAACGCTTTCTATGATCCCTTCACGCCGGCCTTCCTCTTTGGCAGCGGCGATGGCACCACCCTCGACAATCTCGACACCGACAGCGATGTCGCGATCCATGAGATGGGCCACCACCTCTTCGAAGTACTCGTCCAGCCCGAGATCGAGAGCTCCTTCTCGCCCGTGTTCGCCATGAGCGAGGGCATCGCGGACACCATGGCAGCGGTCGTGAACGGGGACCCCCAGATTGGTGAATCGACTGTACCCGGACAGCCGGCGCTTCGACGCCTCGATCGGCCATGGAAGTTCCCCGACCAGCTCAGTGCCGATCCTCATATCACTGGCTTGATCTACGGCGCCACGAATTGGGATCTGATTCGGACCTACGGTTCGGCTCGGTTCACAAGCATGTTGTGGCAGGCGCTGCCCTTTGTTCCGCCCGACGCCGACCACTACGACTACCAGGCCGCCTACTTGAGCATCGTCAACCGAACCTTTCCCGCAAGACGAGGCAAGCGCGGAAAACGTCTGCGGAGGCTCCGACAGGCGGGGTCGCACGCATTTGCGGCGCACGGCTTCGGAGACGTCGCTCCCGATCCGGGGTACCAGGGCGATCTGTTGGACGGCTCGCCCGCAACCGCGACGGTCGGTGACGACGGTCTCCATTACTTCGACTTCCTCGTTCCGGCAGGTGCGACGAACGTGCGTTTCCAGACCACGGGCACCGGTGACGTCGACCTTTTCGTGATCGGACCCCGCTCGGACGTCAGTTCCCCGAGCACCTATCTCAGGTCCACTGGAGTGACGTCGAACGAGACGGTGTCCGTGACTCATTTCACGAATCCCTCAGTGGATGACATCACGCTGTCGGTTGCACTGTTCGACTACCCGGATCGACGCGCGAGCAGCTACACGCTAACTGCGACAGTGACATTCGGCGCGCCAGATACGTTTCTGGGCGCGCTCCCCTACGCGGGCAATCTGTCGCGGGCGGGCGAGGTGGACGCCATCACGTTCAACGGCACCGCCGGCCAACGGGTCCGTTTGGAGGTCACGGCCGGTGATCCGAAGCTCGACCTGGTCGCGGCAATTGGGGACGCCCGCACCTACAACATCTTGGATGCGGATGACGATGACGGTCCGGGGCGCAACCCGCTTCTGCAGGGCGTCCTGCTCCCCACGACCGGCACCTACGCGGTGGTGGTGCTGGCGCTTTACGATGACTTCCAGCCCAGCGTGCAGACGGGCCCCTACACGGGCACGTTGGCCACCTGTCTCAATCAAGGTGGGGATACCGATTCCGACGGCGCGCACGACGTGTGCGACGACGATGACGACGACGATACCTACGATGATCCGGTCGACGCAGCTCCGCTGGATCCGAACCAGTGCGCGGATGTCGACAGCGACACCTGTGACGATTGCAGCTCGGGAAGCTTCGATCTCTTCCTCGACGGCCCTGATGCGGACCTGGACGGCCAATGCGACGTCGGCGATCCCGACGACGACAACGACGGTTGCCCAGACACCATCGACGCCGCTCCGCTGACGCCCTCCCTGGATGACGACTTCGATTTCCTCGGGGCCGCCTGTGACAACTGCAAGCAGCTCCCGAACCCGGCCCAGACTGACAGCGACGGTGATGGCCTCGGGGATCGATGCTCGGCATGCAATCCGAATCCAATTCAGACGACGGACACGATCACGACCCAGTACCTGTGGCCGTACCGGCCGGGGATTCAGGGCGCAGCAATTCAGGGGTCCTTCGACGTGCGGCAGCTTTCGCACGCGATCGATCCGGTCACGACCGGAGCTCACCTACTGCTTGAAGACGGTGATGCCCCGGTCTTTGACGTGAACCTCCCGCCAGGCGCGCCAGGCTCCTCACCTTGTGGCGGGTCAGATGGATGGACGACTGACTTGTCGGGCGCGATCGAGTATCGAAATACTTCGGGAAGCCTTCCCCCGGGATGCGTTCCGGGTTCGGCTGGAGGGTTGTACCGCGTCAAGTTCACGAGGACGGGCCTTCCGGGCAGCCGGGATCCCCAGCTGCTTCATTTCGAGGTCGCCGCCGGCGGGCTATCGATGGCCGCTCCGAACCTGGGCGGATGGCGCTTCGCGCTGGCCTTTGCACCTCAGCCTGCTCCAGGTTTCGCGAGCGCCGCGGCTCAGGCGGGGCAATGCATCGACGTGGTCGCCCCGACCACCGCGAGCAGTCTCTCTTGTCGAGTCATCAAGAAGAAGAGGCGGCTACGTCCTGCCTGGAAGCGTTTCCCCCGATTCGACTGCGCGGTCAACTGATCCGCATTTCATCGGAATCAGCCTCTTGATGGAGCGCACGCCTCTGCCCGAACGGTTGCGGACAAAACGTTTGATCTTGAAGAAGCCAGAGGGGGACCAGGCCGAAGACATGGCGGCTGCGATCCGTGAGTCGTTTCCTGCGCTCCACCGCTGGATGCACTGGGCTCAGACGATACCCACGATCGAGGAGACAAGTGTCTACCGGCTGAGGGCGCGGGACGAGTTCGAGTCCGGCGAAGCGATTGCCTACTCCTTCTATCGGGCGGACGGCGATGTCTTCGTCGGAGCCGGGGGCTTCCCTCGCTTGGACTGGGACGCCCGATGGTTCGAGATCGGCTACTGGTGCCACACGGCCCACGAAGGCAATGGGTATACGACCGAAGCGGTCGTTGCGTTGGCCCGGCTCGCTTTCGAGACGCTCGGCGCCCGTCGTGTGGAGATCCGCATGAGCGATGACAACACGAAGAGCTACCGCGTCGCTGAGCGGGCCGGCTTCGATCTCGAACGCGTTTTCGACGATGAGGTGCGTCATCCGGATGGCTCGCCGCGTCGCACCCGAGTCTACTTCCAGACGGCGAATCGCTCGGATCTTTGAAGCGCTGCGAGATACGGTCCTGAAACGAAAACGGGCGCCCGGCAGATGCCAGACGCCCGCTCTCTAGAGTCGGGTATCCCGAGAGCTAGGAGATCTCGGCGCTCGCGTTGCTCACCGTCTTCACGATGATGCTTGCTACCTTGTACGGGTCGGCGTTCGAGGCCGGTCGTCGATCCTCGAGCCAGCCCTTCCAGCCCGCCTCGACGGTTGCAACGCCGATGCGGATCGATGCACCGCGGTCCGAGACGCCAAAGCTGAACTTGTCGATCGACTGCGTCTCGTGGGCGCCAGTGAGACGCTGATCGTTGTCGGCGCCGTACGCCGCGATGTGCTCACTGACGACGGGCTCGAAAGCCTTGCAGATCTGCTCGAATACGGCCTGCTTGCCGCAGGTGCGGAGTAGTTCGTTCGAGAAGTTGGCGTGCATGCCCGAGCCATTCCAGTCGCCCTTGACCGGCTTCGGTTCCCAGTTGATCGAGTAGCCGTACTTTTCGACACAGCGCTCGAGCAGATAGCGAGCGACCCAGGTCTCGTCGCCAGCGCGCTTCGCACCCTTGGCGAAGACCTGGAATTCCCACTGGCCCATCATGACCTCGCCGTTGATGCCTTCGACGGTCAGGCCCGCATCGAGGCACATGTCGAGATGCTCGTCGACGATCTCACGACCGACCGCGTTCTGGCCACCGACCGAGCAGTAGTACGGGCCCTGCGGTCCAGGGAAACCACCGGCCGGAAAACCGATCGGAAGGTCGGTCTCGGTGTCCCAGATGCAGTACTCCTGCTCGAAGCCGAACCAGAAGTCTGCGTCATCGTCTTTGATGGTGGCCCGTGCGTTGGACTCATGGGGCTCACCGCCCGGATCCAAGACCTCGGTCATGACCAGCCAGCCGTTGCGGCGGCCCGGATCCGGGAACAGGGCAACGGGCTTCAACAGGCAGTCCGACGAGCCGCCTTCAGCCTGCTCTGTGGAGGAACCATCGAAGTTCCACCCGGGGCAGTCCTCGAGCTTTCCTGAAAAGTCGCTGACAACTTTCGTCTTGCTGCGAAGGCTTTGGGTCGGCTTGTAGCCGTCTAGCCAGATGTATTCGAGCTTGGCCTTGTTACCCATGTTTGAATCATTCTCCTCTGGGGGTTGATTGGAGTGGCACTCGGATCAGATGCGAGGGTGATTCAGGCCTTCGAGGAGCCAGAGATGCACGTCACCGGCGGCGAGCCGCTCGGAGGACCTCCACTGATTCGCCCTATTCTAAGGCAAGTGCCATGCCAGTTCTGCGGTCGGTCTAGCGGCTTCTCCTGCCGTTTCGGCAGCTCTAAGGGCCTCGAGTCCCGTTTCACTGCTTCATTCTTGAGCAGCCGTTGCCCCGAAACTGGGCATTCTGGGTCCCGCCTGGGCGGAACCCCGCCCACTCTAGGCGAGAGTCGAGGGCCTCGCAGCGGTCTCCGGCCGGCTTCCCAAATAAGACCCGCCCATCATTCACCGATCCCGATCTGCCGATACCCTCTCCGATGATGTCTCGCCTATTCCCCGAATCCAAGGATACCTATCCGTCTGTGTACCTCGAAGACACGGACGTCGAGCTACCGGAGCACGTGGTCAACAACTCGCTCCGCTACACCGGCCACAGGGTCGTGGCGAAGGGTGGCAAGTGCATCATCCAGGCTTGCAAGGACTATCACCTGAGCCGGGTCGTAGCGATGAAGAGTCTGCGCAAGGAGCTCGCTAACGATCCGAACGAGCAGAAGCGTTTTCTGCGAGAGGCCCGCGTCTCCGCCATGCTTCAGCATCCGAATACGATCCCGGTGTACGAGCTCAGCCGTGACAACCGTGGGCATTACTTCTTTACGATGAAGTTGATGGAGGGCCAGACCCTTCGTGAGGTGATCGATCTTTCTCGCGAGTCCGAGTTTTACTACATCGAGGGCTACGGCCTCGACCGTATGGTCAGCATCCTGATCCAGGTCGGGCACGCACTTGACTATGCCCACAGTCACGGTGTGATCCACCGGGATGTGAAGCCAGCAAACATCCTGATGGGCCCCTTCGGCGAGGTCGTCCTGCTGGATTGGGGTCTGGCCAAGGTGTGGGGTGCCGATGAGCACACGCCGGATCCGACGGAAGAAGCGGGCGAGCCTCTCATGTTAGGCGAGGATCCCTCGCTGACCGGACAGGGCCAACTCGAGGGAACCGTGCTCTACATGTCGCCAGAGCAGATCGACAAGGTGAAGACCATCGATGAGCGCACCGATGTCTACAGCCTGGGTGCCGTGCTCTATGAGAGTCTTACTCTCACGCCGATGGTGGAAGGCGCGACCTTCCAAGAAATCTGTGACAACGCGCGTTATGTCGATCCGCCGCCGCCCTCGAAGCGCGCGCCCGACCGCGGCATCCCCGCCGATCTTGAACAGCTCTGCATGAAATGTGTCGAGAAGGATCCGGACAAGCGCTTTCAGAGCGTCCACAAGATGGTGACCGAGCTACGCGCATGGCGCGCCCGTCGGGTGCGAAACCAGAGTTAGTCGGTTCCTGCCGACCGAAGGTGGTTTTCCCTCGTTGGCGGAGTCGCTACCGCAAGCGTCCGTCCGGGCCGATGGTGAGGTCCTCCGGGTCCAGGCACTCCGTCTCGACGTTCCAGTCGTCGAGCCCCTCCCTCTGCTGGAAGGAGTCGAGGTTCTTTGCGCGGTCGAGTTCGGGATCGAGGGTCGCGCCAATTCGGAACAGTTCCATCGGCATTACCCGATCGAGGATTTCTGAAGCAGGCCGATCGTGTCGATCCGTCAGATCCGCCAGGCCTCGCTCGATCCCACGCAGCGCCTTCTCCAGGGAGTTTCGGGTCGCCGCGGTGTTGGCCAGGTCGAGCTCATCCGCGACGGCAAGCGAATTCGCCACGCCTAGCACGTACCCGAGTACCTCCGAAGCGCGATCCGGGGCCAGGCCGCTCAGCCCAAGGCCGAGCAGGCTGCCACCAAGCATGGCGGGCGGCTGGCTACGCTGTACGAGAGATCGGTTCCCTTCGTCGCTCAGATCCTCGGGCGGAAGCCGGACCCGTTCCGGACGCAAGGGCTGGTAGGCGGCCATCGCCTGGTCTCGGTCCGGGAAGCCCAGGTCGTTCAGGCGGCCGCGTTGCCAGCGCGACGCGTACTGCTCGGACTCGTGCTGGCTGCCGAGCATCGCCCCGTAGACGAAACCCCAGTAATGTCGGGGCGACTCGTCGCGGGCTACACCCAGGATCGCGTGGATCCGGTCCTCGTGTTCGGCCGAATGCGGGTTGTAGAAGACGATCCCGTCGTCGGTCATGAGGCCGTCGTCGTCCGAGCCGCCCACCGAGAAGTCCGCCATCTCCTTCATGGCGACGACCCAGAGTTCCAGGTCCAGCTCGTCAAAGGCGGATAGCAGAGTCTCCGGGCCAGCCTCGATCATGGCGTCGATCCATTCGAACAGACGGCTCGGCGAGAGTCGGAGGTCCTTCCAGCAGTCCAGGTCAACCGCAGCCACCCGCTGCTCGCCGCTGGCGAATTCCACCAGCCAGCCCGCGTCCTCGATGCCAGCGGCGCGAACGATGGTGGTGAATTCGGCCTCGGGAAGAAGCGGGACGACCTCATCCACCCGGTCCAGCAGTTCGAGGAGCCCGGCCCTCTTGGCGGCCGGGAGGCTGACGACGGCGTCCACCAACTGTCCCGGTGCGTACTGGCTCAGTTTTTCGACCGCTGTCGCACTCCCGGCGCGGGCCAGATCGAGAATTTCCGGGGCTGCCGGGGCAGCCTCGACCGATCGCGAGTCGCGTTTCAAATCCGTCCCCCTGTCACGTTTCGAGTCGAGTTCTTGTCGAACCGGCCAGGCATCCCATCCGAACGAGCCGGGCGGTTGAATGCCATCGGATGTGGGCCGTGTGGTCTCTCCTTTCCCTGCGGGGAGCGGTGCTAGGAGCCAAGAACACCCCAAGGCCCCCACCCTTAGGCGCTTTCGAGGTAGGCGAGGCGGGCCTCCGGCCTTCGCCGGCCCCGGAGCTTGGCACCGCCCCGCGAACGCCATCGCTTCCGAAGCCTGGTACGGTTCTTGCCGGGGGACGCCAGCATGTGGGGATGGTTTCGCAGGTTGCGCCGGCGCCGGTCGGTGCAGGGCCCTTTCCCGGCCCGTTGGCGAGAGATCCTGGAGGAGCACTGCCCCTTCGTCCAGCGGATTCCACTGTCCCAACGCGCCAAGTTCGAGCGCGACCTCCGGGTCTTCGAGGACGAGAAGAGCTTTATCGGCGCCGGGGGGCTCGAGGTCACGGAGGAGATGCGGGTCGTGATCTCGGCGGCCGCCGTTCGGCTCGTCGTCTTCCTCGAGATCAGCGTTTTCGACCGGACCCACGAAATCGTCGTGCATCCGAGCGCCTACCTGCACCCTGACGGGGGTGTGATCCTGGGTGAGGTGAGCGATTGGAGCCAAGTCGTGCTCTCGTGGGAGGACGTCTTGGCGGGGCTGCGGAACCCGCATGATGGCCTTGATACCGCGACCCACGAGTTCGCTCACGTCCTCGACCGGGAGAGCGGTGCCTTCAACGGGACCCCGACCTTGCGGGCACGGGAGGACTACGGGCCCTGGGGACGGATCCTGAGCGTTCATTTTCTTCGGCTTCGGAGCAAGAAAGGCCGCAAGGGCCGCTCGGTTCTCAGGCAGTACGGTGCGACCAACGAGGCGGAGTTCTTCGCGGTCGCCACCGAGGTTTTCTTCGAGAAGCCGAAGGTCATGCACAAGCGTGCCCCCGACCTGTACGCAGAATTCGAGCGCTTCTATGGGCTCGACCCCGCTGCGGACGCAGGGGCTCGGGTCTAGGCGGCTACGGGCCTGCAGGCCAAATCCGTTGCCCGGGATCATGGTCGCCAGACCGTCACGACGTTTCTAGAGATGGAGCTGTGGCAAGGGGCGAACGCAGCTGGTATTTCCATCGAGCTCTTGCGGGAGCGCGTCTTCGGTCGAACTTGATTGCGGGCCAACACCGAACTCGATTCGAACTGGGGCCCGATTCGTGTCGAGGTCAGACCAGGCTCTGGGCCTCGCACAGTTCGCGAAACCGCCCGCCCGGCTGGTGGCGCAGATCGTCGAAGCTGCCTTGCTCTACGGCGCGCCCGTCTTCGAGCACGACGATGGTGTCGGCATGGCGAATGGTCGAGAGCCGGTGGGCGACCATCAGCAATGTGAACCGACCATGCATGCGTTCGAGACTCTCCTGGACGGCGCGTTCGGAGACAGAGTCCAGAGCCGAGGTTGCTTCGTCGAGGATCAGCAACTGCGGTTCGGCGAAGAGTTCGCGCGCGATCGCGATACGTTGTCGTTCTCCGCCCGACAGTCGAAACCCTCGCTCTCCGATCTCGGCTTCCCACTGGCCCTCGAGTCCCTCGATCAGTTCGAGGCAGTTGGCGAGGCGGGCAGCTTCCTTGGCGTGCTCGAGCGAAGGTGCGGAAATCTCTCCGGTCCACTGCATGGTGATGTTGCGCGCCACACTTCCTGAGAACATGACGGACTCCTGGGTCACATAACCCAGGGAGCTCCGGTACTGAGAGCGGCTCAGCTCCCGCAGGTCGATTCCGTCGACACGGACGGCGCCCGATGTGGGGTCGAAGCAGGCAGCCACGAGATCCACCACTGTACTCTTGCCCGCACCGGATGAACCCACGAGGGCGACGGTCTGGAGTTTTGGAATCTTGATGTGGAGATCCTGCAGGACTGGGTCCGTCCCGTAGGCGAAGCTGACGCCATCGAGCCGGATCTCGTTCTCGAAGATGAGGGGTGCGCCTAGGTCCTGGGGTTCGGCGGCGTCGCCAAGCTCGGTTCGCAGTTGGCGGTAGGCGTCGACCGAGCCCGCGTGGCCGGCGAACTCCTGCCAGTGATCCTGGAGCAGGGAGATCTCGATCGAGACGCGATAGAAGAAGAGGATCCCATCGGTGATGACGCCGACACTCTGTCGCAGCACGACGACGAACAGGTAGAAGACCGCACCAATCCAAAGCACGAGTAAGGGCTCGCGGAGGGCGATCCGCAGGTTGTCCACCCGGGCAGCTCGATCCGCCACGCGCCGCGCGGATTCCGCGGAGACCCCAAAGGCCCCCTTCAGCACATCGAATCGCCCCGTCGAGCGCAGATACTTGAAAGCCTGCATGCTCTCGATCGCCAGGGAGCCCATACGTCCTGCTCGATCCGTGGCATCTCGAGAGATCGCCATGCGTGCGCGAGCGAAGAAGCGAAGCAGTACGAGGCTGACGGCGCCTGACGCGATCAGGACCAAGCTGAGGGCCGGGTTGAGTGCAACCGCAACCGCGAACAGGAGCAAGGCGGTTGTCATCGAGCCGAGTGCCGCCGTGATCCGATCTAAGGCGTAACCCGCCAGATCGATTTCATGGACGAGCAAGTTGCCGAGACTTCCCAGGTTTCGGGTTTCCACGGCGCGCATCTTCACCTGGCCCAACTCTTCGAAGACCTCGTGGCGCATGCGTTCGCGAGCTCGGTTAAATACCGACGCCCGGTAGACGCCATTGCCGAAGACCAGCGCACCCTTGGCCACGAAGAGCATCACCATCACGGCCAAGAGACTTTCGATGCTGTAGTTCTCGGCCCAGCCGGTGACCGCGCCAGCAAGCCGTCCCTCCGGCGCGTCGGGCGACTCGGAGACGAACCTCATCAGAATGGGGACGAAGAGCAGGATTCCCACGCCCTCCAGGGCTGCCGCAATCAGGCCCAAGCCCCAGATCGGAAACAGGTGTCTTCCGATCGCCCGGTAGGCGAAGCGGAGATAGCGAGCCACGCTTCCGAGAGATCCGGTCACGGGTTGCACCGTGCCGGGCAGGCGCACGCATCCATCCAAGAGGGTCCCGAAGGGAGGGGCCTCGGACAGAGCGCAGTGGGTTCTCGCGTCACGGAATTCGGCTCGCCTCAGCGATCGGCTCGCAGGGCCTGCGAGGCGTCAGGGTGAGGGTACCGCGGGCCCGGAAGGCCGGCGAGATTCGGCGGCTAGCCGGACGCCAGCCCTTTGCGATCCCTAATGGCGAGCCGCCCCGGTAGGCGAGAATGGCCCCGGACTACAGGTCGTCGTTTCGGAAGTCGAAGCCGAAGAGTCCCACGAAGAAGTCAGCCAGCTCCAGAGGTTCAAAGCCAACCTCGACCCCGACCAGCGCGAGCTGGGCGCCTGCGCCGAACTCCGCGGGTCCGTAGTACGGCGCGAAACCAAGGCCCGTGGTGGCATCGGCCACGCTGACTTCAATTCCGTGGTTTCCTTCGACACCGATCGGCAGGAGCGGAAGTCGTCGACCCCGTGGGCCCGGGAGGCCAACGTAGAGAGAGGTGTAGGAGCCCAGGAAGACATCCACGAACTCGGTAGCTCGCGCGCCGACCGCGATCCCGGGGCCGATGCGCACGCGGGCCCGAACCACATCGAGCAGGTCGAGAACCCTGTTGGGCAGATAGAAGAGGATCTGGTGCCCAACGCTGGGATCGTGGGTCTCCTGCTCTTCGACTTCATGTTCATGCACGTGATCGTGCTCGTGGCTCCACGCGGGCACTGCGAAACCGAGAGCCGCGACGACGATCACGACGATTCCAGCGGTAAAGGCGATGCTTGATCTCGAACTCATGTCGATTCTTCTCCAAGCCACTCGACCCACGCACCGTGATAGTGCGCGCGGGCCAGCAACCGTTCTTTGTCTCCGGGCCAGGTCCGCAAGCGAAGTTCGCAGAATTCAGTTCCTGTACCCTCCATCCGCAGCCAGCCCAGGGGGGAGGTCTGTGTGGCGCGGGTACCCGCAGCGATGACGGTCGCCTTGATTCGTTGACGTTCCGGTTTCGGGACGTACCACCACATGACACTGTGGAAGAGCAAGGTTCCGATGCCCTTGGGGAGACTCGCGAGCTCCTCGGTCAGCCACTCTCCCGCTCCCATCGCATCGAGTCTGGGCGGCGACGCTAGGTTGAGTGCGATCGCGCCTTCGAGGCGTTCCGCCCGTTCCGCCTGGTCGGGCCAAAAGAAGGAACGCAGGCGCAAGCTGCGATCTGGATTCGAGATGTCGATGGGCCCGAGGTCGCAGCCCCGTCGCTCGCCGATCTCGACGGCACCCTGGGGCGGGGGCAAGCCCTTCCATTCGGCGTTCAGCTGCAGGGTCGAGTCCGGTCGCCCGCGCGTGTGGTCTCCAAGTGTGTACCCATATCGGTCCATGCCAAGGTTTAAGCCGGCACTGCTGCCGATCTCCAGCAGCCGGATCGGCAGTTCCACAGCCAGCGCGTAGGTCAGGAGCCCAGGGAACAAGACACAGCAGCGTTGGACTTCGTTGGTCTGGATGCAGTCGTCGAGGAGCGGTCTGATGCGCTCCGGTTGCTCTGCTGCGAGCGCGAGTGTCGCCTGCCAGGCCGGCTCCGATTCGAAGCGCCCTCCGGTCGACGGAAAGTACTGTGCGAGGGAGGGCGCCTGCCCGTCGAGCGCGAGATAGTGGAGTGCGCCCATCCAGCGGAGCGGAAGGTTGTCGAGCACGACATGCCCTTGCCAATCTTCGAAGAGCCGAGTGAGCGGGCCCTCGCCCTCCAGTTGGTCGGCGGAGCGCTCCAATAGATCTCCGTAGATGGCGGATCCCATCTCACGACAGGTCCGGCTCTGGACGCGGAAGCAGTCGATCCGATCGTTCATCACAGGTTCCCGTTTGAAATCAGGAGTTGATCGTATCGGAGCGCTGCCATCCCGAGTACCCTCGGGTTCTCGATTTCCCACCTCGAACAAGGAGAGCCATTGTGAGCGAAAACACCGATCGGGTTCGGAGCTTCATCGACGCATGGAATCGCAACGATGTCGAAGCGGTCATGAGTCACTTCGCCGACGACGCGGTCTATCACAACATTCCAGTAGAACCGGTCCGTGGCCTGGAGGAGATTCGAAAGACCATCGATGGCTTCGCCGGCATGTCCGAGGCGATCCGCTGGGAGTTGCACGCCATCGCGGAAGACGAAAACGGTGCGGTCTTCACCGAGCGCACCGACAACTTTAAGATCGCTGGGAACTGGGTCGGCTGTCGCGTCCGCATCAAGTCCCGCAATGGCAGCGTCGGCTGCCGCGTCGTCGTCGGGTACCGGAATCGACGTGCCATCCGCATCGGGTGGGTTGGAATCGTCGCCATCGGCTGCGTCGCCATCTGCTGCGTCGCCATCTGCTGTGATGCCGTCTGCCGCACCAGCGTCTGCGGCTACCGCAGCATCACCGGCGTCGCTGTCGCTCGATGAGCCACATGCGGTGGCAGCCAGAGTGAATAGCAGCAGAACTGCGAGGGCGCGGCGAAACAGCGAAGTCATGGCGCCTCTTCTATCAGTTCCCGACCGGTTTTCCCCGGCGGGTGGAAGAGTTACAGCGCTCCGAGGCGCTGACGCAGCGGCGCGGTAGCCGCCAGCGTCGCCGCAAGGACGGTAATGATGACCAACACCGGCGTCGTTCCGACGAAACCACCGAGCGCACTGACGATGAGCGGCATCGTCATGCCGAGGTAGGCCAGTAGGTAAAAGGTGGAGCTCAGGGCGCCCCGGCTGTCGGGGTCTGTTAGCTCGCCCACCATCGTCAGCCCAGCGATCGAGAGCACACCGCTAGCTGCACCAAGCGTGATTGCGGCTGGCCACACGAGCGGCCAGGCACCAGTGGTGAACGCAATGGTGCCCAAGGCATATCCAACGGTGCCGATAGCAGCGCCCCACCCCATCGCCACCCGGGTCGACAGCCGGCTCATGATCGACCTCGATAACAAGCCGCCCCCCGCGGTGCACATCCCGGAGAGGCCGGTCAGAACGACTGCGCTGGCATCGACTGTGTCGCTGAGCAAGACAGGAAACAGCGCAAACGCCATCGATGGGAATGCGAAAACCAGCACGGCCAAGGGTGCGACGTACCAGAGGAAGCCGCGGCGAGCGGACTCGGGGATCCCAAAGCGCACTGATGGTCGCCATCGACCGCGGGCTGCAGCGGCGGTGAGGTCGACTGTCTCCTCGACCGCCAACACCACCGGGATCACCGCCAGTGTGAGTGCAATATGGATAAAGAA
>JAVJHY010386182.1:0-10191 GCA_035593235.1 Phascolosoma agassizii | reverse complement strand
TTGACTTGTTCTCTTCGGTCTGAGCCAGATCTTGGATCTCGGTGGGGCCGTCGATCATCGTTCGGCCTGAGACCGTTTTCTCTTCGTACGGCGAGACAGCATCCCAGTGTTCGACGATTCGATCATGTGCGTCTGTATCGTAGAGGTCAGCAGTCACTCGTTTGGTCTTGCCGTTGTTCAGGCTCTGAAACACATGGAGAAACACATACGAGCCATCTTCGATCGTTCGAACGATCTGAATGTCTCTCACAGGATTGCGTTTCATAAATGGCTCGAAGAACGCTATGAACCCTTCTTTGCCATCTGCTACGCCAGAGGCGTGTTGAGTGAGTCGGTCTCCCGTGTACTTATCAAGCGCCTCCCGCACGTTTCCATCGCGAAAACACTCTAGGTACAGTCCTTTGGCATGTGCGACTTTCCTGCTTTCGCGTGTACGGGGCTCTGCCGAGTCATTGGGTTGCTTGGTCATAGTGTGATTCCAACGTTCCTAGGTTGTTTTTGCTCTGGTTCTGAGGTGGATGACTCAATGGCGCCTTGCTACTCAGGATGTTCCTAAGACGTTTCTTGAGCGGACCCTGAATCTTCCGGATGAAAATCAAGTAGTGCCACGATGGCTGTTTGCGGCTTGGCGGTTGCCATGTACATCTCTATTTACTACCGCTCTTCACTAGGGATGGATTCTTGATTAGACCCTCATCAAAGCGCGTGAATTGACTCGCGGTACCGAACCGGAATATGCCTGTCGAAAACATGCGTTTGGCCTTGAAGTCGAAGATCAGCGAGGTGTAGTCGGGATGGGATGCTTCAAGCCAACTAATGAGGAACACGTCCTCACCGATTTCCCTTGATGTGTACTTCAGATCCTTGTTCCCGTTGCCCTTCCTGGTCCCGCGTATCCACTCATACTTGAGCATTCCGCCGTAGAGTTCCATGTGGACGCCGCTGCCATCGTCATAGAAGTAGTCTAGCGTTGTCCCATCGAGAAGATGAACGAGGGGCTTGGCTCTCGCTTCGTCCCGGGCCTTTGCGAGTGAGCTGTTGGTGGTGGTGCTGTTGGTGGTGGTGGCAGAGGAATCCTGCTCGGGAGAAGGTGCCGTCACAAGCATACGCGTTGCCGCATACGTGCAGGCCGCGCCTACAAGGAACGCGGCGATCAGCGATGTCCATTGACACGTTTTTGAATCAGTCATTTTTTATCTACTCTCGCAGTTCTTGCGCACTCTCGTGGTGCACGATTTCATCGTATTTCAGCGTGAATCCGTGTTTCCTAACGCACTCACGTAGGATTGGCTCCAGTTGCTCGCGATAGCTCTTCAGCTGCGACGTTGCATAGACGGCCTGTACATCATCCGACTCTGACTCAAGTACCTGGTTCATCTTTGGACGCACGTACGTGGGCAAATTGAGGTACTCGATCTTGATGTCTCGGGTTCCGGCCTCTTTGATCGCGCCAAAGAGGCTGTCGATGAGATCGGGTCGGAGCGTCATGTGTGGAAGAAACGGGCCCACAAACACGTATGTGTTGATGCCTGCATCGTTGAGCTTCTTAAGGGTCGTTAAGCGTGCCTTTGTATGGGGCGCATGAACCTCTAGATGATCTGTCAGGCTGTCATTCTCAGCAGTGATCGAGAGACCGACTTCCACGTTGGCGAGCTTCCCAAGCAGCGCAACGTCATCAAGGACCATTGGCGACTTGGTTAAGATACCCACGCGGCCCTGGTAGTTGTGTTCCACGAAGGTCTCAAGGATGCCGCGCGTAAGGCGGTACTTCTTCTCGACACCTTGATAGGGATCCGTGACCGTGCTTAGAACCACTTTGGGGTGGGGGTTCTTTTTCGTAAGGCGCAGAATCTCCTTGCGCATCAACGCAACCGCGTTCGTCTTGACGAAAACGTAGTTGCCCCAATCCTTGTGCGTCTTTCCGACAAAGCGACCCATGAAGCTCGCAAAGCAATACATGCATGCAAACTGGCAACCCGTATAGGGATTGATGACGTAATCGGCGCTAGGTACCTTGGTGGCCGATACGATCGACTTTGCCTCGATTTCGGTAACCTTGAACAATGAAGTGCTTGAGGATGAAGCGTTTGAAGACATTGCTACCACCTTGCGAGGCGCAGATGCGAGGCGGCCTCGACGTCCGAATCGCCACTCCGGTAGCTACGTATGGGGTGCCCTGCGCCCGGATATGCGCAGCTCCAGGTAGCCGGGTTTGCGTGTGCTCTCGTCAACGAAGGACCTCTTTCAGGGCTGGAATATGCATGTACTATACATGTAATGAGGGGTCCATGGAAGGAATCATCAATGCCAAAATTTGATCCCACAACTTCACCTGGATTTCTCGTCAGTCGCGTGTCTCACACCTTGCGCATCGAGTTGCGACGGTGCCTTGAGGAGGAGGGTGTCGACAGTTCGGCGGAAGAAATGAGCATCCTCATCGTGTTGGGCAATCTCCCTGAACCACAGCGAATGAAGTCGTTGGCTAAGTTGCTTGCTCGCGACGCCACAACGGTCAGCCGGCAGATCGATGGTCTTGAGGCGTGTGGTTTGGTGAAGCGTTCGCCTTGCCCCGCAGACGGGCGTGCCGTGGTCGTCTCTGTGACATCGGCCGGAGCGAAACTGGTTGACAGTTCGATGGGTATGACGCTGCAGCTTCGAGAGAGAGCCTTGAGCGGGATATCAAGCGCAGACAGGAAGGTGCTCGTTCGTTCTCTATTGCGGATGCTCAAGAATTTGCGAGAGGATGAAAGATAACGAGTGGGGTCGTTTAGCAATGCGCTCTGGAGGGGCTTCCGCTACAGCTTGACCACATAGCTCGTGGGCCTTGACACAACGAAGGGCCTCCGAATAATTTGTGCGCAATGACTTGGTCAACAAACCCCAATGAGGTCGATACGCCCGAGGTGTTTTTCACCTCCACGGCGGGTGGCGTCAAGTACGACTCCGAAGAGATTCTCTACGACCTGTGGGTCGTGTTTGACCGAATGGTCAGGTTGCGCAACGAAGAACTAGCCGGCGGCGCAACGATGCTGCTCGCAAGCGTGAATGCCACCAACGGATATGTCGACTTGCAGTGGATGAACAACGAAGAAAAGCCGGCAGGCACTTGGGCATATACGTTGTACTTGCCCGCGCTCCACGCGTTTGAGCACGCAGATGGTTCCGAGTATTTTGATTTGCAAGCAAGAGTGGCACTTTGTTGTCTGTCGGAAGACCTCTATGACAACTTTGAGCACGGACACGAGAACGGATTGCGGCGCGCAGAAACCCCCAGCCCACGTGCCCTCGCTGCGATGAAATGCACGATTCCTCAAGAGTACTTTCGCATTTTCCTCATGACAGAGCTGGATGAGGAGCCTGAGGAATTGATCGTTTAGGTCGCGGAAGAGACGGCGCGCCGTGAACGGTGAATTTTGGTGTCCACCTAGAGGGCGTAGACAAGGCAAGGCCACACGGGGCAACGTGTCGCTCTATGCCACTACAGCGATCGTGGCAAGTCGATGCGGAAGCAAAAACAAGGTGTAGAACGGCCGCTCTTTGCGGTCATTGATGTTGTCGCGATGTTCTAGCGGCCTCGTACGCGATTGAATCGTGTAAACCCTGCGTCTAGGCCGACTCGGGCTTCTCCCACTTCAAGAGCGGGCACTGGGATCAAGTTGTCGGAATTCGCGATGTCATCGAAATCGGACGAAGAGCGAATGGGCTGAAACGCTTCCGAGTCGATCTCGTCGTCGAGTCCCTGATCCATCGTTACCGACCAGATGAACCCAAGCCATTGTCGGTTTCCATCCTCCGGGCAAAAGTCGATCGCGTCGTTGAGTATGGTCTGGGGAAGAGGAATACGAACTTCATAGGCCACACCGGCCTGTACGCCACCCTGCACATTGGCGTGATCGAAGAGGTAGACGCCGGTCGCATCGGTTTGCGTCGACGCGAGAAGGGTCGTTCCCTGCTCATCATAGAGTTCAATTAGAACGCCTTGGATTGGTGTGTCGTTGGGAAGACGGATCGAGTCCTCAAAGACGACTTCACCACAGTGCAGGTCATTCCATACGATTCCTGAGAGGCTCTGATTGGCGGTGGGCGTGTTTGCCAGACTCAGCAATCCGGAATCGGATCCACAACCGCAAGCGGAAGCGATGAGCGCGCACGAGAAAATGATCAAGGATCCAGCTGCCTGTCGAATTGAGGGTCGCAATTGAGTCTCCGTGTAGTTCGGGTCGAGATTTTCGACCGCCACCCTCATCGAAACCTTGCTGGGCGGACCTAAACGAATTCCCGATGGACGAGGATTGAATTCGACCAATACGTTGGGTGGGAACTAGGGGGCGAAGGAACTCCATCGATTGCGAACTTCCTAGCACGGACTGAAGTCTGTTTCCAACGCATCCAGTCGTCAGGAGATGACGTACCAAATGAAGTGCGACGGTTCTTCACCTTCCTACCCCGTTCGACGATCGAGTTGCTGATGTCGGCCTGAGAACTTCCGCGCAGTTAGGCCTAGCTAGGCAAGGCTCAGTTCAAAAATCCTCTAACTCCTCAGTATTGGATCCCTCTACAAAGACGATCAGGTACAGCGCTTGGTTGTCCGAGGCCTCACGTTGCTCCGTCGTGAGGATGTCACTGAACCTAGCTTCGGCTTTGGACTGCAGCTCGGCGAAGCGCGCGGCTCGATTGGGTGCCGGCAATCGGCGGAGAGCATCCGATCCAAACTTGGCGAGATCAACCGCTGATGCCCGTATCTGGTCCAATTGCGACGATGTTAGAGCAAACGCCTTCTTCCAGTATGCGACAATGTGTTCAGTAGCACGTTCGTCGTTGATGCCTACCCTCAGATGAATGTGAGAAGAGGACCAGAGAGGATGATGAGTATTCGGAAGCTTCATATCCTTGAGTACAGCCAAGTGAGGTTTGTAGTCATCATGTGTCGCGCCATCGACGTATTCGTAGATGGCCTGCCGAATTCGGAGACGCGCCGCATGGCGTTCGACCGGCGTTGCGCCTTCGAGGTCGACTTGTTCATCTCTCAGCGCGTCCCGAGCGACGCTGTCGAGCGATCTGACCTGCGCTTCGCTAAGTGACAAGGGCTTCGAAAAACAGGATGTCACAAAGGCCGGCAAAATGGATTCGTCTAAGAACGGATCGGGTCCACTGAACCCAATCGCTGCGATGCCCTTGAACCACACTGTGGCGAACTCTCGCCTGAGTTTTTTCTCTGCGGCAGTCAGCGGTGCATCTTCCGATTTCGCCACGGTGTCATCTTGCTTGATGACATCTGATAAGAGAGTTCCCATTCGATTCCACGGGATCTCTGAGTCATCGAGCGAGTTAGATGACGCCATACCGTCGACCCCTTTGATGTCGTTGGGCTCCGACGGAGTCGCCAGATCGGCTGACGCTGAGAATTGGTCGTTGACTCGGCTCGTCTTGTGCGAATCAAGAGCTGGCGATGATTCAGCAGCGATGCGTTCACCGGTCGCGCCGAGGACACGTTCCGTCGTACGCAGTGTTTCAGAGAATGCACTCGGATCGTGGGACGAACTCCCTTGGGCGTGCCCCAAGGCATATCCTCCAAGTCCAATCATGAGGGCACCTAGCAGCAGCAATGCGGTTGAGTATTTCGACAAAGCAATGCCTCCCAAGGCGGTAGTGAATGTTGTGGTTGCAGTTGCCCCTGCCGCGTCCTTTGCGAGGTAGCGCAGTCGCGAGGCAAGGCTCGATGAAACCGGTGCGGGGCGTATGCTTCGCATAGCAGATTCGATCGCGCCTGGAGTAGCGGCCCACTGAGTGTGCGCAAGCCGCGGGCGAAGTTTTCCGAGTGCGACGTCCATACGTGACTGAATCGTGGTGCGTGGAACCGACAAGACGGTTGCGATTTCCTTCTTGGTCAATCCGACGAAGAAGTGAAGGCTCACCAAGAGTTGCTGATCGATATCGAGATGCTCAAGCGCATCGCTGATTGCGACCTCGGTGTCACGTGCAGAATCATCGTGATGCGACACCATCTCCTCCCAGGACACATTTTTGCTGCGACGCGAACGGATATGATTGAGGACGACGTTTCTCGCGATGCGAAAGACCCACGGAGCCAGAGGGCGATCGGGGTTGTAGCGGCTGTAATTTCGTACCACCCGCTCAAACACATCTTGCGTGGCGTCCTCCGCATCCGCACGGTTGCCGAGCATTCGGAAGGCCAAGTTGAAGACGGGGCGCTGCCATCGTTCGATTACTTGGGCTGAATCAGGTCGTTGTGGCGTACTCACCGGAGTTCCTCGAAGAATCATTGCTGCTTCTAGGGATCAATACACGCGAGCGAGCGGCCATGACGACGAAAACTGAGAATTTTGAATGAGCCGGCAATCAGGTCTCTGCGTGACATGCTCAACGGAGCCCATCCTGCGCCCCGGTACGCTATCTTCCTGGATGATCGCTGGATTTGATCGTGACGCGCATTGGAATAAGAACCGTGCGAGCTTCACGTGCTGCTTGTCGGACGGATTCATCGAGATCCGATCTAAAAATCGACTCGTACAAGCGAATGTTTGCCTCCACGAACAATTTTGGTCGATCGTACATTTCCATGGTGGCTGCAATACCTGACGTGCCGTTGCTTGATGCCTCTTGGTGAACACGTTGAACACGTTCTTCCACGTCTAGTAACCAGGTCGAGAGGATCTGCTTTCCGAAAACCGGGCTTAGCGAAGGAACCGCAAGAATTAGCTTCAACAATACCGCATCGTTCATTGACCGCTCAGTTCCTCGAATCACGCGAATATGCGATCGCCAAACCGCACCGGGCTGGAACAGGTCGACGCTAAGGCGACCTCTAATCGGAGCAGGATGGAGCACCGTATGTTGTTCTTCACTCAACAATGGGTCGACTTGTCGATAGAACGATTCAAGTACGGAAACCTCTTCCATAATTTTCTCTAGCGCGAGCGTCTCAGCACCGTGTCTGCTCCGATTGATGTCGCCTTGTTCTTGGGAAGTCTGAGCGATTTCGTCTAGCGCGGAACTCTGTTCCGATGACAAAGGAACGCTTGCCGCGGAAAGTGTTGAACGAATCAATGCTGCAACGAAAGCCGGGTGAGAGAGTACAGTGTCTTTTCCACTCTGCTTTCTAGGCCAGCCGTTCGCTGCAAGATCGTTGATTGCAGAATAGAGCTTCGTAGCTAGGTACGCGTACTTCATGCGGTCTTCTTCGCGGACGCCGCGCTTCATGAGAGATGGTGCCAGACTCATTAGATCGGCGGAGAGTTTTCCCAGTTCGGGCCAGTCGACACGATCGAAAGGATCCTCGGAAGCAACACGTGCAACTTGATCCGCGTGGCGCGTCTCGACCAAAGCACCGACATTTCGCATGCGAGCCAGTTCCTGCCGCGCGGCAGTTAGTTGCTCACGCAGTTGCTGCAGCTCGTTCTCGGGCGCGCGTCGAGGTACGTCACTAGATGTGATACCCGACATTCTCAGGCTCGCAGATTCGCTACGCCCAGGAAGCGGCGATGGCTTGGAATCGACGGTGGCGACCCCAACGGTTGGACCAGGTGATTCCGGAATGAACGTGAGGTCTCGCGCGAACCACCCAATGGCAAGCAGAGCGACGCAGCCTATTGACACTTTTGTGGAAACCGTCATCAGAGGCACCTCCATCCGACGAAGTCGGCGTACTCTCGCTGCCACCTTCTTGAGCGACTGTTCGGGGAATCGGAATAGGGGAACCCCGAGAAATTCACGACCCGGGGCTTCTCGCACGCGCTCAGGCGCGTGATCGCAAAGCAGCTCTCGTAGTCGTGCCTTAGACCTGCGCAGCCGACTCTCGACGGTGCGGAGCGGAACTTCAAGTAGTCTCGCGATGTCTGCGGTCCTGATGTCGTCGCGGTATCGCATTTGAATGACTAGGCGCCCAGGCTTTGGGAGGGCGAGCAACGCACGTTCAATGGCAAGTAGGATCTCGGTTCGCTCTAGTTCGACATGAGTAGAAGGAAGCACTTCCGAACGGCTGGCAAGCCCGTGGAGTCGCTCCCGGCGCAGCTGCGACCTTCGTTCCCGCCGTGCTTTGTTCCGGACAACACCGAAGCTCCACTTTGTACGCTCGGAGTTCTTCGGGAACCCGAGCTCGAACACCAACAAGCGGAACTCCTGCACGACATCCTCTGCCGAGGATTGGTCACATCCCGCTCTTCGCGCGACGGCTTGCAGATGGACGTCCGATGGGGGATCTTGAGACTCTCTCACGTCTGTATGTGCCCGCTCGCGACGAAAACCCTCCGTAGAATTTGTTGCTCGACCGTGAAGCTGCCTGTTTCGAGCACCCGTACGCTGCAATGTGAGCCTCGCCCCAAGTCGCGGTCTAACTCAAGGGCCCCAAGCATCGTCCAGGGCAAGTGGCACGCGACATAGGGGGCCCGGGTAGTGCGCTTCGATACACGAGATAGCACAGCTCGAAGATTGTCTGCCCAGTTGAACGTTAGGGGCCGGTCGTTCGTTCATGCAGCAGGCAACCTTGCGCGAGATTGATCAACTCGGTGCGACGAGAAGCCTCCGAACTCTCGCGAGGCAGGTTGGCTTCGGGCGCCAAGACTTGGTACGGGCGAGGGCCGTAACTGATTGAATACGTGAACCCCTCGTCAGTCGCGCCTCCGGCGCTTTGTGACTCGGGTATCCCCTTCGATTAGTCAGGGGAGGTCGTATCTATTGAATACGTGTAAACCTCCCCTACGCACGCTGTATGCATTCGCATACAGCTTTGCTACCCCAATTGCGACGATCCCGAGCAGAAAATGTCGCATTCATCCTAAAGACACGGGCGTTGAGATCATGCCGGTGGCAGTTGCGTCGATCTTGGATGGGAGCGCGAATTACGAGGGTCTTGTTTCAGACGAATGCGCTGAGTGGTACGGGCGAGAGGATTCGAACCCCTAACCTCCTGATCCGTAGTCAGGTGCTCTATCCAATTGAGCTACGCCCGCGGGGAGCGGAGATCATAGGGGGGAAGGGGTTGGTCGCAAGACGCAAGTGGGAGTTGGGAAGGAAGTTGGGCGACAAAATGGGTAGGAACAGAGATTGGGCATCGGGAAGGCTCGTCAGGGCAGCACAGAGTCTGGGATTTATGGGCTCGTGGGTTGAGGTGGCGTGCATCGAAGCCGGGATGACTCAGGAATGACAAACGGGCTCATTTGAGTTGAGGCGGAAGTTCGTGACACGGGTGACAATCCACAGGGGGGACCAAGGCGCCGGCCGGGGAGAGGGGCAATCACGGCGAACCCCTAGTAGTTGGGACCTCCGCCGATTCCAGAGTCCGCGAACTGCCCACGTGGACGTTTTTCGCTGGTCTAGACATGGTCACCAATGCAAAGGGAATGTAATCAAAGGCCCAACTTCTGGGCCTTTCGGCCGTACAGGGGGCTCGGATCTTCATCATTCATCTTCGGATTTCGCGGTCGTTTCGTACCTGAATTCGAGTACTCTCTGCGTGGAACTAACGCGAAGCGAGGGAGCACGAGTCGCCGCCGAAAGGTGGTGTTCGTACGCGCGACGCAGTTTCGAAAGTTTGACCCCAATTCCATTGGGTGCCTTGAGGCCGCACGATTCAAAGTTCGCTTTGAACGTGGCAACGAGTTGTCTTGCCAAAGATGATGAAGTTGTTGAGGTCCAAGAACGCCATTTCGAGTTGGGACGCGCCTGGGAGGGCAGCACGCATGAGTCGCTCTGAAAACGTTCGAGCAATGAGTATGCGCACATGGTTTGCAGCCGCTGGGGTCGCCGCCTTCATGGTGGTCTCTTCCGCAGCAGGAACGCAAGCATGGGCTGAAGGTGATGCGGCGAGTTCTAAAGCCAAGGCCAAGTCCGGCGCCGTGGCAACTCCTGCTACTTCTGTTTCTGACTCGGGCAAGAAGGCGCCCAGCACTTGGCGCGCCGCGGCTTACACACCACCGAGCGAGCCGCTTCTCGAAGGCGAGGCACCCCCCAAGGTGGAAAAGAGTTCGTTGTTCTTCTCGGACTCGTTCGTCTCGAAGAATGGCGCCAAAACCACGCGTACCGTACGTCGTACAGGCGCGGTCGTTACGCCTACAAGTCGTGCGCGTCGTACGAGCTCGTCTTCATCGAGCAGTGCTGCTTCATCGAGGAATGCCGCTTCATCGAGGAGTGCAATTGCTTCGGAAGCCCGTGGCGCGTACTACGAGCCCGAAG
>JAVJHY010385119.1:0-20148 GCA_035593235.1 Phascolosoma agassizii | reverse complement strand
CCGGGGGCGGTGAGCCACCACACTAGCTTGCGGCATTAGGAATTCTGACGCAAAGTGGTTTGCTTCCCTTTCTGCTTCTCTTCCAACATTTTCGCCAGAGTTGTGGAGGACTAAATGCGCCAACTCATGAGCCATCAGGCGATTATGTTGAAAATCAGGGCCTCCATAAGCAGAGAAATCAGGGAAAGCAATCAAGGTAGAATGTTCCATTGCACCCACATTGGTCGCTACATAACCGACTTGTTCCCACACATAGGGGCCAAACCAATATTCCAAAGCATCAATACAATCAGTGAGGTATTGAAAAGAATTTTTCATGTTGTTGATTTCGGAAGGAGAGCCGAGCAGGTATGTTTCCATGTCGCCGTATGCTCCGGTATGTGTTTCCCGAAGTTCTGCATAATCAGAGATGGCGATCCCTACCAGATAAGTCGGCAAAAGCTTATCCATACGATAATCTCTTTTTATCTTTCCAGAAGTCAAGGTACTTTCACCTATAAATTCTCCAATGGCATAACCTTTTCTCGGATTATTGGTAATCAAAGAAATATCGTAAGTAGCCCGTTCCACGAAATTATCAAAACAAGGAAACCAACTGCGACCAAAATTATAAGGATTAGAGGATAAGCCGATCCCCAGATTATAAGCATAAACATTTCTAAAATCCAATCCTCCAAAACCACTATCATCTGTAGTCGGGACGCCGGAATACGCTATGGTAGCAGTGACTTGATCACCTGGAGTGTAAGCATTGACCAAATCAATGTCTAAGTATCGACCATCCCAGGTATAATTGGCCGTCACTCCGTCAATCTCTACTTTGTCGATGTTATAATCTAATAAGTCGAGACGAAGTTGGTTGACATTCATCATTTTTGGCGTAAAAAGCACATTACAGGTACTTCTTATCGTTCCGTCAGAAAAGTTGATGACTTCCAGAGCGATGTCGTAATTGAGAATGTCAATGGTATCACTGCGCTTCTCATTCATTAGCACTTCCTCCTTTTGAAATTCACTAAGCGGTTGTAGCTTTCCGTGCAGAGAAGCATAATGACAGCCTTGTTTGTGTTCTGGCTGTGCAAAAACAGAGGCGGTAAAAAAGACAAAAGAGAAGAGAAATAAAACAGTTAGACGGGTGGCGATTTTCATAACGAGTGTTGATTATTGGATAGAAAGAAATACGATCACCAAAATAACAAATGAAACAGACATAAAATAAACCAAGGCTGATTTATTTTATGTCTGTCTCAAATACGCCATCAAAATAAAGAAAATTGCTGAATACTTGTCAAAAAGAGTTCAGCCGAGGCTATATTATTAGCCCACTACAGGATTAATCATTGGCAGCTTCAATAATGCTTTTTCTTCCTTGCTTACACTAGAAAACCCAAGGAATCCACCAGAAGATTTGGCTACATGCTCTGCAAAGGAAGTCAGGCTATTGTACAGCCGATGGGCATAATTAAACTCTAGTTTAGGAAAAACTCCATTGAGTTTAGCCAATTCGTTAGAAACAGCTTCCTGACGGCTGGCACCACCAGCAGGCATAGATTTCAATAAATGATCCATACGCTCAGAATAATGTGCTCCTACAAGCTCGTAATAAAGATTGAGTGTATCTGGGTGAGCATAGGCTCTGATCCCTGTCAGTTTTTCTGACCATTCCAGTTCCTCCTGGTCAATTTTGCCATCTGCGCCAGCTATCAGTATGGTTACCAAGGGAATAGCATCCACTAATAGTTGTTGTTCTTCCTGATTAAGTCCTTCAAATTCTTGAATCATGTTCAATCGAGTTTTTGAAAATTATGGTATTGAAGGCGCAAAGATAAAAGTAATAATTAAGAATTCCCGATGGAAGAATAAAAATATTCGATCCACTTTTGCCCGGTGTATTTTTTCTAAGCTAGTAGAATAAAGGTATCTTTAGGTCATATTTGTAAACATGCTCTTAGGCGATCCCAAATACGAAAGCAATATTCCCGTATTGTTTTACCATTTTACAAAATAATGGATGGATTGGCCGAAGAACCTAGAAAATTGGACCATTGGCAAAGAAGGAAAAAACGAAGAAAAAGCCCAAAAAGGTCACCCCCCTTATGGTACAGTATTTCTCCTTAAAAGAGAAGTATCCCAATGCCATCATGCTCTATCGGGTTGGTGATTTTTACGAAACATTTGGAGAAGATGCTGTAAAAGCAGCACAAGCTCTCGGAATTGTATTGACCAAACGCAACAATGGAGGTACTGATATCGAATTGGCAGGATTTCCCTACCATTCTCTCGAAATGTATTTGCCCAGATTAGTACGGGCAGGTTATCGCGTAGCTATTTGCGAACAATTGGAAAAACCAAGCAAGGAAAAGAAAATTGTCAAACGCGGCGTCACGGAAGTCGTTACTCCCGGAATTGCGACTGACGATAAATTGCTCGATCACAAATCCAATAATTTTCTGGCTTCTATTTCCTTTGGGAAAAAAGGACACCTGGGACTGGCTTTTCTCGATGTATCAACAGGGGAATTTTTGGCAAGCGAGGGAACGGCGAGTTATGTCGACAAAATGCTTCAGAGTTTTGCACCCACCGAGATCATTTATTCCAAAACCTGCCATTCCGAATTTGAACATAAATTTGGAGATAAATTTTATACTTATCCCCTGGAAGATTGGGTGTATACCACCGATTATACCCGCGAAAAGTTACTCGAAAAATTTGAAGTCAGTAGCTTGAAAGGTTTTGGGGTGGAAGAAATGCCGGAGGCTCAAATTGCAGCGGGTGCCATCCTTCACTACCTCGCGACTACTGAAAATACCAATCTTCAGCACATCAATAACATCAGCCGGATACAGCCGGATCGCTATGTTTGGCTCGACCGCTTTACGATTCGAAATCTGGAATTGATTCACAGTCCTCATGCCTCTGGCGTACCTCTGATCAATATCCTCGACCAAACCCTTTCGCCTATGGGCGCACGCCTGCTTAAAAAGTGGGTGGTCTTGCCGCTTAAACATAAAGCAATAATTGATGCCCGTTTGGAAATGGTGGATTATTTTCTGCAAAACACCGAAGTCAATGAGGCTATTGAACAACAGATTCGTTTGGTCGGAGATCTGGAAAGATTGATATCAAAAGTACCATTGGGAAAAATAAATCCTAGAGAAGTAGTGCAATTGAGTAGAGCTTTACGCGCCATCGAACCCATTCAGCAAATCCTGGAAGAAAGCAAAAGTGAACCTTTGCAAAAACTAGGAGAGGGCTTGAATCCTTGTGTCAAACTTCGCGAGCAAATCGAAGAACAGGTGATGGAAGAACCTCCGGTGAATCTCGCCAAAGGAGGCGTCATGGCAGACGGCATCAATGAAGAATTGGATGAATTGCGGCACATCATCAAAAATGCCAAAGACCTGCTACTCGAAATTCAACAGACAGAAGCAGAACGAACCGGAATCACCAGTTTGAAAATTGGCTTCAATAATGTCTTTGGTTATTATTTGGAAGTCACCAATAAATACAAAGGACAAGGCTTGGTTCCTGACGAATGGGTGCGCAAGCAAACGCTCACTAATGCGGAACGTTACATCACCGATGATCTTAAAAAACTGGAAGCGAAAATATTGGGTGCCGAAGAAAAAGTTTTGGCATTGGAAGATCATTTGTTTGAAGCTTTGATTTTAAGCATCCACGATTACATTCAACCGATTCAACACAATTCTTTTCTCTTGGCGCGAATTGATTGTCTGCAATCTTTCGCAAGAGTGGCTTATAAAAATAGCTATGTCCGTCCGGAGATTGATGAAAGCCTGATCGTTGACATTAAAGATGGACGGCACCCTGTGATCGAACAACATCTGGAATTAGGAGAATCATATGTTCCCAATGACGTGTATCTCGACAATGAGGACCAACAAATTTTGATGATCACGGGCCCCAATATGGCGGGTAAATCTGCGGTTTTGCGCCAAACGGCCTTGATTTGTCTGATGGCTCAAATGGGATGTTTTGTGCCAGCGGCCTCCGCCAAAATTGGCATCATCGATAAAGTTTTTACTAGGGTAGGAGCCACCGATAATATTTCTTCTGGCGAATCTACTTTTATGGTGGAGATGAATGAGACGGCGAGTATCATGAATAATATTTCAGATCGCAGTTTAATTTTGCTGGATGAAATTGGAAGAGGAACTTCGACTTATGATGGTATTTCTATCGCCTGGTCGATTGCCGAATTTTTACACAATAATCAATTGGCTCATCCCAAAACTTTATTCGCCACGCATTACCACGAACTCAATGAATTAGCGAATAAATTTCCACGGATCAGAAATTACAACATTGCCACCAAACAGGTCAACAATAAAGTTATTTTTCTGCGGAAATTAATTGCCGGAGGAAGTAATCACAGTTTTGGAATTTACGTAGCTCAGATGGCTGGTATGCCCAAAGAAATTGTTGAACGCGCTAACCGAATTTTGCATCAACTCGAACAAAAATCTATTGAAAACAACAGTGCAGGTACCGATTCCGGAGCGATTCAAAAATCACTGCAATCCATGCCCGTAGAGCAACCTGTTCAGTTGAGTATTTTTGAAGCCAATGATCCCATTGCTGCTCAACTCAAAGAAGCTCTACAGGATATAGATTTGAATAGCATGACGCCGATTGAGTGTATGATGAAATTGAGTGAATTGAGGCGGATGTTGGAGTAGGAGGGCAGCTCAAATTTATTCTATGTTTTGATTTACCAATCAGCTATCTGTTGCTTTATCAATTTTTTCACAATCACTTCCTCTTCATTCGAAAGTACTACCATATAAACTCCTATCGGCCAGTTGGAAATATCTAACATTTCCACATTTAAAATGCGATTTGGTGAAATCCTTTTTTTATATTGAAGCACTCCTGATGTATTATAGATGTGGATATTGCTTTGTGATTTTTTAACCAGTTGAAAATGGAGTTTCAAGTCATCCATTGCAGGGTTTGGCGAAAGGATAAGGTTGCTAATTTCTTTCTTAAACGGAGAATCATTATCGTTATGTCTTTCAACGGATTTATCATTTGGAATAGTTTCCTCACAATTATTTAAGGTATTGCAATCTGCAAAATAAGTATTGATGGCTTTGGCTAAAGATTCAATTTCTGATGGAGCAATTTCAACCAGACCACTAAGTGTTTTATCTGCCAATTGTTCCACATCGGCAACGGTCGGCGTTTCTGGCAATAGGTTTTTACTTGAGGAAGGCACTTCGATACAAAGGTCGGTGAGATAAAAATCTTTTAACTTGGCAAGCTTCTTAAGATTTAATTTTAAAGCGATGGTTTCTCCGAGTAAGGTATTGGACAATTGACCTTTTTTATTCAAAAAGGGATTATTATAAGAACAATTATCTTTATTGAAAACAAGATTACCCAATTCTGATGGAAAGATTTCTGGAAGCCCTTCTGCTGGCAACCATTCCAGAATACATTCTAAATCTTTTACGATTATACTATTACCTGTTATTCCGATTTTCAAAGATTCTTTTTCCAAATTAAAAGCAATCAATAAATTGTTGGTAGTGATACCTTCCTCATTTTCAAATGCCCCATCTCCCCATTCTTCCTGCTCCAAACTGCAATATCTCTGATGACCACTTGGTTCATTGCAGAGCACCGTGACAATTTGATCGGCAACTTTAATATTTCCACATTCATCAACGGCTGTAAAACGGCGGTGTAATTCATAATTCAATCCAGCTAAAGGAAAAATGGTTGATATCACTTCTACGCCAATACTCCCACAACCACCATAAGAAGCGGTTGTCAAAGAACTATCTGGTATGCTAGTACAATCAACGGTCAGGTCAATAGGTTCCTGGTCAAAAGTTGGGCCCTCGTTTTGGATAGTCCAGGCTTGTGCTACACATGTCATTCTGCCACAACCATCCCAAACCGAGTAGAGGTAATTGATGATTTTGCCATTACAATCCGGCGTATCTTTTTCTTCAATTGGACCTATAATTTCGTAGCCAACAATCCCAAGGTTGCAATCGGTTTCAACCATACAATTGTCCCAATTGATAACAATTTCATCTCGACAAGAAATTATTTGATCTTCTTCAGGGAAAATTCTTGGAGCCCTATTGTCTACTGTAAAAGTTTGAGTGCAAAGAGCTGCCCGATCACAAGCATCTCGCAATTCGTAACTAATAGTATAAGTAGCACCTGGACAATCTCCTAAATTATCCAAAGCGACTATTGGCCCTGAAGTAATTTGATAATCTAAACCACAGCTCACCTCGACCAAAAAGAAGTCCGATTCAGGCATTATATCGCTACTGCATTCAACCATTTGATCTGGAGCGCATTCCAAAATTTGAGGAGAGAAATTGTCGATGATCCAAACCTGACTACAGGATGCCATTCGACCACATAAATCGGAAACGGTATAAGTATAAGCGTAGGTACTGCTCGAACAATTTGGGAGTCCTGTGATTTCAGGATCACTAATAATCAATTTAGGTTCGACGCCACAACTAGAGGTGATTAATACTTGATTGTTGTCTTTTATAATGTCTTCTGCACATTCCACCGTTTGCCCAGGCAGGCATTGAATAGTAGGAGCCGGATTACTTAGTAAAAATTCTCGGGTGCAGACCGCTATCCTGGCACAATCATCTGTGACCTGATATCGATAAGCATAAATGGTTCCATCACAATTTGGAGGGCCAGTTAAATTAGGGCCGAAAATTTCAACACTAAAATTTAACCCACAAGAGGTGAGCACTGCTAAATCATTTTGAGAAACAATAATATCTGTTTCACAACTTACCATTGTTTGTTGCTGGCAATTGACTTGGAGGTCATCGGTATCTTCAATAGTAAATATTTGGGTGCAAGTGGTTTCGTTTAAGGATTCATCTTGTATCGTATAAATGCGCGTGTAAGTAATTGGATCACCCTGGCAACCTGAATTATTTGTAAAACTATCGTCCACAGAAACTGTGCTTATGCCACAGGAGAGATTTACTATTGGCAGACTAAGATCAGGAGTAGGAACATTTTCCAGACAAGTGAAATTTTGACTTAAAATATTGCTGCAATCCACTTGTAAACTACAAGAAGAAACGTGAACGATACCGTTTTCGACACAAGGTGGTTCTTCTATGTTCGCATTCCCAACCGTATGCGTAACAAGCAATGGAATAATTTGCCCGATATCACCAATTTCTATAGTTGAACTACCGATTGTTTGTGCCACAAAGCGCATGGTCCAAAGGACATCGCCATCATTTAGGCTTTGATCGGCTAAAGAAAAAGCCAAGAATAATAATAAGCCTGTAGGGTAATTAGGGAAGTTGCTATTGTAAACAAAAGACGTATAATTGATATTGGTTATGTCAACAAAACTCAATATGCTACGATCCCAGGTAATTCCTCCCTGGAAAGCGGAAATGGCAATGAAATTTTCAACAGTAATATCAATGCTTACGGTATCTCCAACTCCGACGGTAACATCAGCAGGACTAACGATAAATTTGGGCAATTGAGCTTTTGAAGAGAAAGCGAAAAAAGAAAATTGGGTAAAAAGAAGAAGGATCTTAAACCGAAGGGAAAAAGTCAATAGACTAGACATAGAAGTGGGTTTTAATTTTTATAGCTTTTTTGAAATCTATATCGGTCTAGTAAGAAAAATAAATTAAATATAAGAATTTTATTTTTAATCAGGGCTTGTTCGTTGATTTAGTTGTTTTATAGCTAAAGGTTTATTCTAAAAGGGTAAAGTGAAATTGGTAAAAGAAAAAAATTAATCACTGGGATCTCCACCAAAACTTCTTGTATCTAGAAAATATTTTTCTACCTCTTCCAACAAATTCAAGAGGCTTAGCATAATTTTATTGATTTCTGTGTCATACTCTCGTTGAAGGATAACTTCCATGCGCCTGGAATTTTTTGCACGAGCGTGGCGAGCTGAAATTAGAACCAACTCATCACGGAAACGATCTACCTGATCAGAGTCGCTTAATAGATCAAAAAATCGATCGAAAGCTTTTTCAAAACGAGCTTCCCCAATGAGGTACACTATTTCTTTTTTTCTTTCTGCAAAATTAATAGCACCTTTTGCTCCTGCTTCAACCGCCTGCTCTGGTGGAGCATTTTCCTGAGCCGGAATTTCTTTGGCTGATTCCACTTCTGATTCCTCCGAACTTTGCGACAGCAATATACTTAGCGTTTCCTTATCCAAAGCACCTGGTTTTAATCCATTTTCCTCTTGCCATAAATACAATGCTTCAAAAAATACAGGACCCCAAGTTCCGTCAATAGCCATTTTTTTATAGTTGGATAAAGTTGCCTGGATTCTTCTCTTCTCTTCCGATCCCATGTTTTTTACATGATGTTGATTGGTCAAAATCATATCCAGAAGATCATCTGGATTGTCGTGAATTACCTTGCTGTAGAGGGGTAGGGGATTGTTGAAAACGTTGATTTTAAGACCCCTTTTGATCAGGTTGAGTTCAATGGGTAAACGACTTAGTTTGTTGTTACTGAGGTTGATTTCTCGAAGTTGTTGCCAATTGGAAATTGCAGAGGAAAGTTCGGTCAGTTGATTGTCGGCCAGGTTGACAACTTCCAGATTGGGTAGTGCTTTGAATATATCTTCGGGTAGTTCTTCGAGGTTATTGGAGGCTAGGTTGAGTTCTTGGAGTTGTGGTAAGGTGAAAATTTCTTTGTGAACTTGTTTCAACTGTCGGTTACTTAAGTCTAAGCTAGTCTGTTTTTTTGATCTTGCTAAAACAATAAGCTCCTGAAGGTTGAGAGAAGCAGTATCTATTTCTTGTTTTGTTGTTTCTTTTAAACCCTCTATTAATGTCATACAAGCCTCTACCAAATACGCATCAAGGTTTTCTCGATCTAGAACTTCTGTTGTTAACTTTTGAAACTCCCTGATTGGAGAGTCATCTATTTTATAAGTATTGATACCAATAATCAGATTGAATGCTTTTTTAGAACCGTTTTTTACATTGCCTGAAATTTGTGGAATTGATTCCATAAGAACTTCATCATTGAAAAAAGTAGGGCTTACCAAATTAATAATTACATCTGCACGATCAATGGCATAAAACTGTTCTGTTTTGGGGTCAATTTTACTGATGCCGTATTCTTGTTCATCAATATCAAATACCTGATAAGTTGCCAGCGATTTTAAATGTAAAACGAAACGATCAAAAAAGATTCGATCATCAGGGTGGTAGCGGATCATTAATTTTTTAGGCGTTTTGCCTAATTCTTCTTTAGGGAATCTCTCAGCAGGAGGGAGATAGAAATCTTCATTCATATTCCACAAGCCTACTGGTGTCTGACCTTGTGCTCTGGTCACTTTTTCAGTAGATACCTTTTGAGTGATATTGACAAAGTCATCGACTATGGTATAGTTGACTAAACTACTTTCTCTTTTTATAGCCGAAAAAGGTCTTCCAATTGCCGGAATACCACCATGATTGCCAGTACTCGACCATTCGGCTAAACAAGGGTGCAAAAGCAGCGGAAGCAATTTCGTTTTGTACTCTTTTTCTTTTTCCTTGGCGTACTCAAATTCTTTTTGAACAAGCAGGCTACTTGCCAAATAATGAGGTGATAAAAAGGCCAATACTATATCTGATTCTTCCAGTATCACCTGGCGTTCTTCCTCCTCATCCCTATAGTTAACTCCTTCCAATTCGAAATAAGGATCAACAAATTTAAAACCTCTATCTTCTCCAAAAAGAGATACCAATTCTGTTACTTCAGTTTTGTCTGGTTCTGCATAAGATAAATAGATCGTCAGCTCTTGTTCTGCTTCCTCCTCTTTTTTTACTTCGCTTGCATCATAAAGAAACTCGTAATCTTTTTTCTCAAAATTCAATTGTCCTTCCGGATCTTCTCGTTTTAACTGAAGCAGTCGATTAATCAATACATCAATGGTATCCATCGTGTCGGTCAGGCGACCGTAGTCCTCCTTAGATTTCAGTGGAAGGCCATCGCTGGGCAATTGCGGATAAACAGCAAAATCGGCTTTGTATTCTCCTAAGTCTTCTAGTAGAATCGGAACGACCAAACTTTTGCTTGTGACCATTTTGTTTTTATAAAGATCAGCAATATTTTTCCTGTTTCTCAACCCTCCTTTAATCAAATCCGGGTTAATTGGCATCAAGGTCAACTCTGCCTCTACCCGGGTTTTATCTATTGTTTCCGTATCGGTGAAGCTCTCTTTAGTATGTTTGCCATAATAATTAAATTCAATCAAGCCGCTGTTTTCCAGTTGCTCTAATTTACTCATTATTGCTCTGTAAAAAGTTCGATAATTATTGGCGTGTTGCAGTTGAATGCTATTCGACAAATAGACTTTGAGTCTTATGTCGCTTACTTTTTTACCCTCACCAGCTTCTATTGCACCTTGCACTTCCCGCAAAATAAAAGTCAAAGATTTTCCAGTACCATCAATCTCCTGATCTTTTAAAAATGCCTCCACCGCCAGGGTCGTAGCATCATCCATTTTAGCCGTAAAGATTCCACTGAAATAACCTAATTGATTTAAGCCTCGCTGGATTTTTTCAACTTCAATTTCTGTTGGATTGGGTTCTTTTTTAGGGTCAATATTTTTTAACGCTACTCCTGCAATTTCAATTTTATCCGTCTCACTGATCTCAGAAATGAGGTGTTGGGCAGAGCGGGTATTGCCATGTAGCGCTTCTACATTGCCTTGTGCATATTGCCGCAGGCGATCCAATTCCGGTTGTGCTTCCAGTAGATTGTTGAGCAATATCTGGAGTCGCACTTGTTCATGTTGATCTTCTTTTTTTTGTGCTTCTGCCAAAGCCGTGGCGATTTTTTGGGCCGCTTGTTGAGGATTGATATAAGTGAGTGCCGCCCAACTTTGTGCTTCTGCAAAAGTTCGCAGACTTTCATCACTACTATACAAATGACGTTCGACATAAGCCAGCAGAAATTGTCCCAATTGCTCCATTCGATCTAATGGAAAATTTCCTTTTTGAAAACGTTGATTTTGTTTGAGTTCTTGCAACAATAATTCTCTGATTTCCGGTTCCATTTGATAGAGCTCATGTCCGGTTTCTTTACAAAGATTCAAAAGTACATCCGCCACTGCAATCCAGGGTGTACGTAGCAAGGCACCCGTATTGTCAAAAAGAAAATTGGCTCGTAAGGTATACAACAATTCTGGCGTCAAGGCCAAAGGAAAAGCTGCATGACAAGCCAACCAAAAGTGTCCCTCCCCAAATTTCTGTCGGAAATTTAGAACCAATTCCTGGGCTCTTTCGATTGCATATGTAGATGACTTTGGCACTGGCTTAATGTTATGAGTATCTTATTTTTAAGTGTGATCTGATGGAGTAGAATCATCTGAAGCCCTGTTTGTATTTATAGTTTTGCTTGCTTTTCCTCTGAGGACGTCAATGGATTTGTACAATCCCATTTTGTTGATTTCAAACATAGGAAAAAAGGCTGCGATATCTTCTGCGCTACAACCTTCCCAGCGTTGTTTCGGCATTGGGTTTAGCCAGACTTGACGACTGGTGTTTGCTTTGAGAAAATCTTTTAATTGTAGGGTTCTTTTGACTCTTTTTTCACTGAAGGTATTTCTTGCGGCACCGGCATCGCTGATGATCATGACTACGGTTCGTTTATTGTCCAATTTGTTTTTAAGATTACTCAGTTCAATTTCTTCAATCAATTGAGGTTGACGGTACAAATACTTGATTGGATAATCGTGGAAATACAGACAGCTTGCTTTTTGGAAGCGGCCACCATTTAAAGCTGACAACACCAATTCATCCAAAAGGCCATGGAAAGGGAGCATGGAACCATTTCGATCCACCAGCAATAATAATTCGATGATGTTTACTCTGGGAGCCGTTTTTGCAGGTTGTGTAAAAAAGCCTCTTTTGGCTACCTCTTCAAATGTTTTCCTTAGGTCGATTTCTGTTTGTGCACCTTCTCTTTTCCAATTTCTCAGATAGCGCCAACTTTGTTGCATCTGACGAGTAGTAATCGGGGAGATACTTCCTTCTAATAAAAAATGTTCCTGGCCCTGCATTTGAAAAGGTTGATAAACACCTGGAAGCAGAGCGGATAAATTTTCATCTGATAATGTGGTATCTTCGTTCGCTGTTGAACCCTCACTGGAATTGTCTGTGTCCTTGTTTTGATCTTCTTCTTTTGAAATCTCGAGATTTTTTCGTTCTTGAGCGGGATTTTGTTTTGATCCTGAAGTTTCGGTAGAGGAGGAAGTTTGGATTTTTTTTGATATTTCGGGATGCTCCGCCATCTCCTTTAAAACATGTTGTTCAGAAAAAACCATTAAATCAAAATGCCGATTCAAAATCCAGGCTTCTTCTTGAGAATTGGCCCAGAGAATGGTACAGGTTCTTCTGATGATGTCAAGGTTGAGCAGGTATTTTTTGTGATGCAATACTTTGATCAACAAAAGATATTGCTCCGTACCAAGGCTGAATCCCTCGTTGCGCAATTCCAGAAAAAGATGATATAGTGGCAGGTTGATAGACATGAATCTAACTCAGGTATTTCTTCGCTGGTTTTTTTTGATGTTCTTTTTGAATCAAATATTTTTGATGATCCTGGAAGCTTTTTAGCAATACGGCACTGTAGGGCAATTCTTTTAGTTGTTCTTTTGTCAAATCATCATGGCGAGCTTCCATTACCTTAAACCAATCGATTAACTCACTGGTACTTACTTTTTTGCCACTACTTTCATCACCAGCCATGACATCGCGCAGATGGTAAAAAGTTTCTATGGCCGCCTGAATTTTTTCAGGAGAAGATTTGATGAAATGAGCTTTGATGATATTTACAAGATGATTAGGGCTTGGAAAATCAATGTGATAAAACAAGCACCTTCGAAGAAAAGCATCCGGCAATTCTTTTTCGTCATTGCTCGTGATGATGATAATGGGTTTGGCGTGAGTAGGAGCGGTGATTACTTTTCTTTGCAATTGACCTGCACTGTTTTTTACTTTTACTTCATCAATAGTAAAGCGCATTTCGTCCAACTCCAATAAGAGGTCATTCGGAAAATCAATATCGGCTTTGTCAATTTCATCAATCAAAACTACTTTGGGCAATTGTTTAGAAACTTCTAAGTTTTCCTGATCAAAGTAAAAAGCTCGGCCAAGCGGACCATAAGTGACATAGGTCTCAGGATTCAGCACGTCTTTTTTCTGATCTTTATCGAGTTGGTCATAAATTTGAGCGTCGCGCAGGCGGTCTACAAAATTGAAAGTATAGAGTCCATCTTTTGCTTTGGTCGTAGATTTGATGTGCCATTCAATGAAATGGTTTCGGAAATTCTCCGGTTTTTGATACAATTCAAAAGCAACCGCTTTGGCAAAGCGGGTTTTTCCAGAGCCCGGCTCTCCTTTGATCAATAAGGGTCTTTCCAGCAGAATAGCCAGATTGATGGCTTCTATGAGTCCGCGAGAAGCGATATAAGGTTCTTCTTCTCCACCGATATGGGCATATTCCTGGCCTCCGTCCTGGAGAAATTCTTCGGAGAGATAATTTTTTTCTTTATTCATTTTCAGCTAGTTGATCTTGTATGTCAAAGAAATGGAAATTTAGTTTTTTACTGATTTTTTCCAGCACAATATCCGGCTGCCCTCCATCTGTTTCAAGCAAAATTTCCTGAGTCAGACTTTTTACCTTTTCAATATTGGAAAGCGTCAAAAATAGATCTGGATCAAAGTCATTGAATTCAATCCGATTGTCGTAAAACCAATCCTTGATGGTGTCAAAAGTTAGAGGATCGAGTTCTTTTAAAGTTACTCCTTTTTCAGGACTCCAATCCTGAGAGGAACCTGCTTGGAAAGTAATGGGGCAAATTTTATTGGACTTGTTGTGGTCAATCAAAAACATAAAAACAGGGTAGCGCGTTTTGTCATCACTAGGATTGGCCACACCATCAACTATCGCTTTCCAGAAAGTTTCCATAAATTGCCGACCCATTTCCTCTGTCCATTCGCCAAAATTCTCAAAACGAAAAACAACAATCCTTGTTTTTGCACGGGCATTACAAATGTCATCTACTACCTGCTCTGAACTGGCTTGCGAACTGATTCTCAAAGTTTTTCCCAAACTGCCCCAAATGGCATTGGGATCGGTCTTAATGGTGAGGCTACTAAAACTCAGCGGAATTTCCTCGTAGGGAATATCTTCAATTTCTTCCAACTCCTTCCAAACTTTTGGGTCCTTGATTTTTTGGCGAAGGATATAGTACAACCATTCCTGGCCAAAACCCTTTGCGCCTCTGATCAGATAGGCAAATGCTTTATTGGATTTAAACCTTCCTTTTGACAAAAGCTGGGCTTCCTGAAATTGAACGGGTTGTTCTGAAAAATTGAGTTGAGATAATAATTTGGCAAAGTTTTTTTGCTCCTTGGCTGTCCGATCTTTTGGCGCCTGATCTTTTTCTGTTTTATTGATCAACTCAAAAAGCATTTGAGTAAATTGCATATAAGGTTGATCATCCTCTTTCCATTGGAAAAGAGGTTTGTTCCCAAAGGCAAACATTTCTGTATTTGGAAAATCTTCCAGGAGCCAGTTTGTATAATCACAAGCCCTGGCAAGAATAGGGACGGCACGAGTCTTTGAGTTAGGGGCTTTATGTAATTGGCTGGCGAGTTTTAAATAATCTTCAAAGTCATTTAGAATTTTGATACTCACCAATGGAATGATAAAATGAGCACGCTTGATTTCCCTTTCAAAAAACGGTTTGATTTCTTCGCCGCCAGTGGGCTTCATTGGCAGAAAGTTCACATGAGGCATGGAACTTTTCGCTCTCCTTAAGTGATCGAACAGACGAAGAGCATAGGTTTCATCTGTATCGTGTATTAATAGAAATATATTTATTGGGTCTCTGGCCATTAAAGACAAATTACAACTATTTCCCCATACCCGGCATGCCACCCAACATTTTGTTCATATTGCCACCTTTGCTCAATTTGTGCATCATCTTACGCATTTGATCAAATTGTTTGATAAACATATTGATTTCATGAATGGTCTGACCACAACCGTTGGCGATTCGGCGTTTGCGACTCATGTTCAATAATTCAGGGTGACCGCGTTCTTCTTTGGTCATAGATTGAATGATGGCTTCCACTTTCTTAAAAGCAGAATCGTCAATATCCAAACCTTTAGTCATTTTACTCATTCCAGGAATCATGTTGATGAGACTTTTGAGATCTCCCATTTTTCGAATCTGATTGAGTTGACTGTGAAAATCATCGAAGTCAAATTTATTTTTTCGGATCTTCTTTTCAATTCTTTTCGCCTCTTTCTCGTCAAACTGATCCTGGGCTTTTTCCACAAAAGAAACGATATCTCCCATTCCCAAAATCCGTTGCGCCATCCGCTCAGGGTGAAAAATATCAAGCGTATCTAGCTTTTCTCCGGTACTGATAAACTTAATGGGTTTACCAACGGTGTATTTTACAGAAAGTGCCGCTCCACCACGAGTATCACCATCCATTTTGGTGAGTACCACTCCGTCGTAATTGATACGCTCATTGAAGGCCGCAGCTGTATTCACCGCATCTTGCCCGGTCATGGCATCTACGACAAACAGTGTTTCTGTAGGTTGAATGCCATTTTTGATATTTTCAATCTCATTCATCATCTGCTCATCCACCGCCAAACGACCTGCGGTATCCACGATAACTACATCAAATCCATGTTGCTTGGCATGCTTGAGGGCATTTTGAGCAATTTCAACTGGGTTTTTGTTTTCTGGTTCGATATAAAGGGTAACACCTACTTGTTCTGCCAATACACCCAATTGATCTATCGCGGCAGGGCGATATACATCACAAGCGACCAAAAGCGGCCGGTGTTTCTTTTTTTCTTTGAGGTACAGCGCTAATTTACCCGAGAAGGTCGTTTTACCAGACCCTTGCAAACCTGCGATGAGTACGATTCCTGGATCGGCTTTAATATTGATACCGACAGCCTGTCCGCCCATCAACTGCACCAATTCGTCCATGACGATTTTTATCATCAATTCTCCAGGTTTCACAGCAGAGAGTACATTTCGCGTACCCATTGCTTCGTCCTTGATTTTATCGGTAAACTCTTTGGCTATCTTGTAATTTACATCTGCTCCTACCAATGCGCGTCGAATTTCCTTGATGGATTGCGCAATATTGATTTCCGTTAATTTTCCGTCTCCTTTCAACGTTTTAAACGCCCCTTCTAATTTATCACTAAGATTATCAAACATATTTTTAAATTTTTTTATTCTGCCACTATACAGCGGATGCAAATATAATAAATTGTCTTCCTAATCACTCCACCCAATCCGCAATAAATACATTGGTATCTCTGCCTTTATTATTTCTGTTTGAGGAAAAAACCAATTTCTTTCCGTTGGGAGAAAACATCGGGAAGGCATCGAATGCTTCATCGTAAGTAATTTGCTCTAAGCCACTGCCATCTTCATTGATAGAAAAGATGTTAAACTGGCGACCACTTTTGACATGGTGATTGGTAGAAAATAGGATTTTTTTACCGGAAGGGTGATAAAAAGGGGCCCAGTTGGCACCTCCCAGATTGGTAACCTGGCGCATATCAGAGCCATCCACTTTACAGGTGTAAATTTCCATTGCAGTAGGTTGTACCAAACCTTTAGCCAGCAATTCTTTATAGGTTTTGATTGCTTCGGCTGTTTTGGGGCGTGAAGTTCGGAATACCAGTCGACTGCCATCGGGAGAGAAAAAAGCCCCTCCATCATAACCCAATTCATCGGTAACTTGTTTTACATCCGATCCATCAACATTCATGGTGTACAATTCCAGATCACCAGAGCGAATAGAAGTGAAAACGATTTTTTTGCCATCAGGTGATAGCGTCGGTTCCGCATCATAACCCGGAGAATCTGTCAATTGCTTAATGATATTTCCTTTTAAATCGGTAACAAAAATATCAAAGCCAGGAAATACGCCCCAAACATATTTGCCGTCGATGCTTCGCGGAGCCTGGGGACAAGCTTCATCTGCCAAATGCGTAGAAGCATAAATGATGCTTTGGTCGCCGGGCATAAAGTAAGAGCAAGTGGTTCGACCTTTTCCGGTACTGACCATTGGTGCCTGATCGCCTTCATATCCGTCGATGGGCATATAATAAATCTGATCACATTCTGTACCCCATTCGGGATTGGAAGCTTGAAAACTCAGGCGAGTACCATCAAAGCTAAAATAGGCTTCGGCATTGTCACCGCCAAAGGTTAATTGCTTAAGATCACTAAGGTGTTTTTCATTGGCATATTGCAATTGAGGTGTTTTGTTTTCCGGGGTAATTGTTGTGGTCTCTTTTTGCTCAGGTGTAGGAGCACTACAACTTTGCATTAGAAAAACAGTACAAATTAATAAGAGGAGGTATGGTTTCATTTTTTGTAAATTTTGCACCAAAAATACACTTTGTTTAGACTACTTTTGTCGAAGTTGTTTAAAAATATCATACTGGCCTCTAAAAAAGTCTTTTAGTCCCACTTTTCCTTTTGATTGCCTATTAAAAATCATCTTATGAGACCTTCCGGTTTTTGTTTTTTATTTTCTCTTTTGGTTATGTTCCTTTTGATGTCATGTGCTGAAAGAGAAGATTCGATGGAAAAGAAGCCGCAGGTTTTTCGATACAATCAACATCGATCGGTCACTTCTTTGGATCCGGCATTTGCGAGAAGTCAAAGCAATATCTGGGTAGTGGATCATTTATTTAATGGATTGGTACAACTGGATGATGCGCTTCAGGTTAAACCAGCACTGGCGAAAAGTTGGATGATTTCGGAGAATGGTTTGGAATATACTTTTTCATTGCATCGTGGAGTTCGATTCCATGATGATCCGGTTTTTGAGGAAGGAAAGGGCAGGGAAGTGCTGGCTGAAGATGTGGTCTATAGTTTTAATCGGATAATTGATGAAAAAGTCAATTCTCCCGGGAGCTGGATTTTTAAAGGCCGAATAGATACGATCGCACCTTTTCGGGCAATAGACGATTCTACTTTTGTACTGAAATTATTACAACCTTTTCGACCAATGCTTGGAATTTTGACTATGCAATATTGTGCAGTGGTCGCGCCAGAAGCCATAGCGCACTACGGTGCAGATTTTCGAACTCATCCAGTGGGTACAGGGCCGTTTAAGCTAAAAAAATGGTTGGAAGATCAGGCTTTGTTTTTAAGTCGTAATGAACATTATTTTGAAAAAGAGAACGGAAATGCTTTGCCTTATGTGGAGGGCGTTCGGGTCAATTTTATCCCTGATCGAAAAACGGCACTCCTGGAATTGTTGAAAGGAAGAATTGATTTTATGAGTGGGTTGGAGTCTTCTTATACCAATATGATGCTGAATTCCAAAGGGGAATTGCGGGAAGCGCAGCGGGAGAATTTGCAGTTTTTAAGTTCTCCTTATCTTAATACAGAATATCTGGGCATCAATATGGAAACAGCAGTTGGCGATAATCCGCTGGCTCATAAAAAAGTACGACAGGCACTGAATTATGGTTTTGATCGAAAACGCATGATGCGAAGCCTGCGCAACGGCATCGGCCACCCGGCCAACTCTGGTTTTTCTCCTCGTGGTTTACCTTCCTTTGATGCCAAGGCGGTTCCTGGCTATTCCTACCAGCCCGCAAAAGCCCGGCAATTGCTTCGCGAAGCAGGTTTTCCTAATGGAGAAGGCTTGCCACCGATTCAGTTGTTGACCAATAAGGATTACCTCGATCTCTGTACTTTTATTACCCGGCAATGGGAAGATTTGGGTATCAAAGTAAACCTCGAGTTGGTGGAATCTGCAGTCTTGCGAAGTCGAATGCGTAAAAGTCAGGCTCCTTTTTTTAGAGCTTCCTGGATCGCTGATTATCCGGATGCAGAAAGTTTCTTTACCATGTTTTACAGCAAGAATCCAGCACCTCCAAATTATACCCGTTTTAGCAATCCGACTTTTGATCAACTCTATGAAAAGGCACTTGGAGAAAACAATGATAGCCTCCGTTATGATTTGTATCATCAAATGGATCGATTGCTGATTGAAGAAGCACCGGTTATCTTTTTATTCTATGATGAATCTGCCCTCTTTGCTGGAAAGGAGGTAAAAGGTCTGAGTAGAAATGCGATAAATTTGTTGAATGTAAGGAGGCTCAGTTTTGATTAATCAAACTGTAATACCGAATAAAAAAAGCCCTTGCGAATAAATCGCAAGGACTTTTTTTTATGGTTATGTTATTGGATTTAGTATCCAGTAACACCCAAAGATTTCAATGTCTCGATGTTGAGGTTTCCGATTGGCAAACTTTTATCTGTTTGGTATTGTTTCAAAGCAGTTTGAGTATTGATACCCATTACGCCATCAGCAGCACCACAGTTGTAACCAGCAGCATTAAGAGCGTTTTGTACCGCTCTTACTTTACCAGAAGTTGTTTTTTCAGCACAAAGGATTTCCGTCCAAACGGTGTAACCACCTTGTCTGATCAAACGCTTTTCTCTGTAAGTTTTAGAGACAGAAGGAATTACTTCTTCGCGAGTAGCTTCAGGAGAAACCAAAACTTTTTTAGAAACAGTATTGTATACAGGCTCTACGGGAATTTCTTCCACACGTGCAGGCTGATCAATTACTTTCTTGGTAACGGTTTTGTATTTAGCAGGAATTACAGTTTCAGAAGTACGAGAAGGCTCTGCCAAAACCTGGTAAGTTTCTGTACGGTATTTAGCTGGAATCAACTCATAACAAGCTACGTAACAATCTTCCGGGTTTTGAGAAAAACAGTTAGGAGATTTTTTCTTTTTTACCCATTTACCCCTTTCAGGAGATTCCAATACTTGACGAGTTTTTGTCTCATAACGAGCAGAAAGTGTTTTGAGCGTTGTCTTCTCAGGCATTACCATGATTTGCTCAGTAACGGTTTTGAAAGTAGCAGGAACAGTTCTGTATTTAGTAGCTCCTTCTTTTACCATAATTCTTTCCGTTACGGTTTCGTATACAGCAGGAACTTTTACCAATTTGGTAGAAGCTTCTTTTATAACTTTTTGTACTTCCACAGTTTCGTACTGATCTGGGATTTTACATTTTGCGTAACATTTGCCGTATTCGTTTGTTGGCGGAAGATCATCGA
>JAVJHY010384055.1:0-20152 GCA_035593235.1 Phascolosoma agassizii | reverse complement strand
ATCTGTCCCGCAAGTTTGAAGGGTCCTCTTACTCGAGGCCCCACAGCCTTCGACCCAGCCTACTCTCCGGCCACGTTCGGGGCGGAGTGACCCTTTCAAGCGTGACGCGTGCGGTCTTGACGGTCGCTGCCGCGCTGGCTTTCAGTATTGCCACGTTCATGACAGCGGTCACGACGTTTACAGTGGTCACGACGTTCATTGCGATCGTCCCGACGGCCAGCGCCCAAGAGAGCACGGTCTCGGAAGAAGAAGCCGCGAGATGGATTCGCGAGTTTCAGGAGAGCCTCGACTATCAGTCGGGCCAACTGAGCCTTTCCGCAGCGAATGCGAAGCTCGCCCTCGACTCGAATTTTCGCTTTCTCGACGCGGGCGATGCCAGGCGACTGCTCGAAGAGGCCTGGAGGAATCCACCGGACGAGAGCGTTCACGGCGCGATCGTTCCCGTCGGGTTCGATCCTTTCGGGTCCGAATCCTGGGCGGTCGTAATTCAGTATGAAGAAGACGGTTATGTCTCCGACGACGATGCCAACGAGATCGACTACGAAGATCTCCTGGGATCGATGCAAGAACAGACTTCGGCCGAAAACGAGCTCCGGCTCGAACATGGCTACCCGACCGTCAATCTGATCGGGTGGGCTGAACCCCCCCACTACGATCCCGACACCCATAAGCTGTATTGGGCCAAGGAAATCGCATTCAGCGAAATCGACGAGAACACGCTGAATTACAACATCCGCGCGCTGAGCCGTCAGGGCGTCTTGGTCTTGAACGCCGTCGGCACGATGGACCAGCTGCCGCTCATTCGCGCCGGGATGCAGGACCTCCTCCCTCTGATCTCCTTCGACGAGGGCAGTCGTTATGTCGACTTTGATCCCGACGTCGATCAAGTGGCTGCGTATGGAATCGGCGCGCTCGTTGCGGGTAAACTCGCTGCCAAGGCGGGACTCCTCGCTAAATTCGCGCCCCTGCTCCTGGTTGTTAAAAAATTTGGCATCTTCATCGTCGTCGGGATCGGAGCCTTCCTTCGCAGCATCTTCGGGGGAAAAGGAAAGGACGCCGCCGCCGAGCCTGCGGACCCCGAGGATTCGACGCCGATCACCTAGGAGCCCAACCTTCTCGTGGAAAATCTAGCCAGCGGCAGTCTTTGGTATTTGGGCTTCTTGATGTCAGTGACTTGCCACGAAGCCGCGCACGCCTATGCGGCCCTCAAGGGCGGCGACCCAACGGCTTACGAAGGCGGGCAGGTCTCTCTCGACCCGGAACCGCATATGCGCCGTTCGCCGGTCGGCATGATTTTGATGCCGATCGCTTCTCTGATCTTGGCAGGGTTCCCGATGGGTTTTGCGAGCGCCCCATACAATGTGGCCTGGGCAGATCGCTACCCGAAACGAGCCGCCTGGATGGCTCTAGCAGGGCCGGCCGCGAATCTCGCCATCGTCGTCATCGCGGGAATCTGTTTCTCATTGGGTGTGCAGAGCGGCGTTTTCCAAACGAGCCCGTCGCCTTCCTTCGAACAAATCGTCGGTGCACTCGACTCGGGGATCTGGCCGGGTGCTGCTCACGTCCTCAGCGTTCTCTTTTCGATGAACCTGATTCTCTTTGTCCTGAATATGCTGCCAGTCCCACCGCTTGACGGGGCGAGCGCGGTTTCACTTCTCGTCGACGAATCGACCGCCCGAAAAATACAGGACGTGATGCGGCAGCCCACCTTTTCGCTGATCGGTTTGCTCTTGGCTTGGAATTTTTTCGGCGAGGTTTTTCGGCCGATCTTCGTGTTCACGCTAAACCTGATGTTTCCGGGCTCAGAATACGGCATTCGCTAACAGCGGGGGATCACGAGGTGGAGACGTTAGTCGCCGCCCTCTCTCTCATCCGGAAAATCGACATCGAGCGTGACCACTTCCCACTTGGCGATCGATTCCTGCAAGCCATCGAGCTTTTCCTTGTAGGCCCCGAAAACATCCTTCCCGAGGAGCAGATGCAAAGGCGGCGATGCCAAGCGACTCAGCATCACGACCGCGTCCCCGACACGACGCGGGTCTCCCACCTGCGTCCCGTGCACGCCCTTCAACATCTGCCGCCGAGCGCCCACCGTCGCGTCGTAATCGTCGATCGTCCGCCGAGACTCGTGCATCGACCGACCCGACCAATCCGTTCGAAAGGCACCCGGTTCGACCGCCGAGACGCGGATCCCAAAGGGCGCGAGTTCCTTCGCGAGTCCCTCCGTCAGCGACTCCATCGCGAATTTCGACGCGCTGTAGTAGATGACGCCTGGATTTGAGACCAAACCCGTCATGGATGAAATATTCACGAGGTACCCCGACCGCCGCTCTCGCATCCCCGGCAAGACCGCTTTAATCATCGCGACTACACCGAAAAAGTTTGTATCGAAGAGCGCACGCACGTCCGCATCTTCGCCCTCTTCCACCGCCGCGACGTAGCCATAGCCTGCGTTATTCACGAGGACATCGATTCTCCCGAATGCCTCGATCGTTTCTGCCACGGCCGCATCGATCTGCCCTCCCACCGTGACGTCAAGATTCAGCGCGATTGCCCGACCTGGAAATTCGAGCGCAAGATCCTCGACCGCTGATTTCTTTCGCGCCGTCACAGCGACCGAAGCACCGGCCAAAAGGGCTGCGCGAGCGATCTCGCGGCCGATTCCCGTGGAACAACCGGTGACGAGCCAAACTGCATTTTCGACCTCTGGAACCAGCATCTGCTCTCCCGCGCCGCAGCGCTTCTACGCTTCCGGCAATCGATTCGCGTAGGAAGCGGCGCGGTGACGACATTGCTCATGTCGCTCCCCGGCCGTCACTCGTTTCGTTTCCGCTGAAAGTTCCGTTTCGAGATCCACAAGCGACACCACCCGACTCGTCGCACCGATTCCTTCGGCCGGCCGGCCGGACTCAAACTCAGCCCAGCGCAAAGTCAGAATTCCCTCATGCAAATCGCAGGGGTCCAACCAATTCGCCACGCCTGGGTCCCGTCGCGACAGCACGAAGGTATAAGTTCCATCCGCGTTCGGCACTGACTGCTCCCGGTTCAGACTGCTCGTCCGCGTCCGAATCTCGTTCGTCGTGCCCCAACAATTCGTGATCGGCGCCACGAAATACGAAGCGCCGCCCAAGTCGACATCGATCACCAGCGCCTGGTCATCGGCCAGCAAAAAGTGTCCGAGGATATAAACCTGGTTGCGCAGCGCACCGTCCGTGTCCCGATCGATCTTGAACTCGAGCTCGTTCGCGGGCTTATCGTAGGCTTGGCGATTCCATCGAACCGTGCTGTCCGCATAACGCAACATGAAGTCCGCCGTCAGCTTCGCCTGCTCATCAAGCGTGAGGGCCGGCGTCGGCGGCGGGTCGCCGAGGCGTCGAATCGCGAGATCGTTCGGCGTATCAAGATCCCAATTCTGGAGGACATCGCGAATATAGAACTCGTGGGCGTCGGGATTCGACCGGACGTGGTTCGGCCGATCGCCTTTTGGATCAGAGTCGACACTGATCGTGAAGGCCCGGTCGTCGTCGAGCACGAGTTCGCTGCCATTCAGCACGTCCACCGTGTTGAAGTCCTTGTCCCAAAGCGTGAAATAGTTCTCGGGCAGCCGATCCTCGGCGACACGCCCCGTGATTTCGTAGCGCTCGCTACCCGAAATCGGGATCACGCGGTAGACGGAGTCTGGATTGTCGATGCCCCACCGGGTGCCCGGGATCCGCACCCCCGCAACTTCATGTTCAAGGCGCGTAATTGTCACGACCTTCGGGCGGAGCGGATCTTGATTCGCGGACCAGATCGCCGCCGAAAACATGACCTCCTCGAAGCTCGCATCAAAGACCGAACGCATATCCTCGCTCGGCTTCGCGTTCTTGAGCCAACGCGCTCGCACGCGCGTCCAAGCTTCTCGGACCGTCGGGTGTTCCATGAGGGAAACCGCGAAACGTTCATGTGCATGCTGTTCGGGGGTCGCCACGGGATGGCTCATGATTCGAATCCTCAGGTTCTCGATTCCAAGATTCAGGGCCGAATTCGAAATCGAATCGTCGCCGGACCATAGCGACCTCGCGCCCATAAGGATCGATTAGGGCCGCGCCGGGCGTGCCTCTTCGAGAACTCGCCGAGTCGCGTCCGCGCAATTTTGGGCGACTTCCACGGGATCCATCGACGCGTGCTCGGCGTGAAAAACCTCAACCCCAAGCGGCGCCTTCGATCCGATTTCGTCCAGCACTCGAATCACGTCGCCCAAAGGAATCCCGCCGTCGCCGGGTTTCAAGCGCGCTGCCATCGTCTCCGTGACGATATCCGCGGGCGCGTCGGCGGGCGCATCGTTCAACTGCACGCCGCCGATCCACGCACCGGGGATTCCGCGCAACATGTCGAGATGCGCGCCACCTCGAAACCAATGCCAGGCATCGACCATCAACGTCGCATTGTCCCGACTGGTCCGACGAATCAACTCACAAGCCACGTCCGCATTCGGAATTCCAGACCAAGGGAGGAACTCGACCGTCACAATCAAACCATGCTCCTTGGCGCGATCGCAAACTCCAGCCAAATCTTCGGCCGCCCGATCGAGGTCGAGTTCAGCCCCAAACCCCTGCGCCACATTCATCGTCCGCGCGCCAAAAGCCTCCGCCAATTCATAGAATTCCGATTCGGGTGCGAGCTGAATCTTCGACTCGCCTGGATCGGGAATCGCCTGGGGCGTCCAACCCAGCAGCGGATCGAGGTCATGAACCACAATCCCATGATCCTCGAGAAGCGCATTCAAATCAGCCGTCGAGTAGCCTTCGGCGCGTGCCCGAGCGACATCCGTTGGCCACAACGTGATGCCCGAATACCCCGCCGCCGCCGCGGCCTTCACCATGTCCGGCATCGAACACGTCAGCAAGGTTCCAGAACACAAGATCAAATCGTGGGGGCCGAGCGTTCGAGAGGACGTCATTGGAGTTTCTCCGCGTTTGAATTCTCAGGATGAGGGACTTGTCCGCGTGGCCCAGGGGATCGGCGGGTAGGCATCGATTCGGTGAAAGTCCGGTTCACTACCGGGCAGCGCGAGCGCCGCAAGGTAGCGCCGCCCGTGCCCCGCACCGGTCGCATCCGAATCTCGAATATCATGAATCGCAAAGGCATTGCCGGTCACGAGCCTTGCCGGCACCCTACCGAGGTCGACGCTCGCCCGGCCATGCCAACTCGCGCCTTCGATTGTGGCGCGATAGCCGATCGGAAAGCCCTCTTCTTCGATGCATCGACGCCCTTGCAAACCCAGGCCCAAATAGTGCCCATGGGGCCCGAGCTCGATTTCGAGATAGCGCTGCCCCGCACCCACGAGCAAGAGTTCGACGACCTCAAAGTCCCAAAGTCCCTCGCAGGATCCGGCGGCCCTCTTCGGCGCAGGATCGCCGTAGTAGGCTGCCTGGACCTCAACTTCGAGCGTCGCCGATGTGGGATCGATCCAGAACGTGACCCGCGCCGATTCGCCCCCCGCAAGCGGCTCACCGTCCCAGGTCGATTGGATCTCGTAGCTCGCCCGTCTCACCTCTACACTCCTGCCGATGCCGACTAGAATGCCGGATCAAATGTCCAAACGAATACCCGAATCGACTCGCGCTATCCCTTGCCAGTCAGATTTCTTCTTCTCGAAACCCTTTCGTCCCCTCAAGCGAGCCTAACATGGACCGTTGGCAGCGACTTCGCGAGATCGATTCCAGCGAGAACCCCATTCCTGCGGAAGTCGTGGATGCCTTTCCGGCTCTTGACGGCGACAGCGCGATCAAGACCCTAGCAGGGGGGCTCCTCAACCAGAGCTTCCACTTGCGCAGCAGCATGGACGAGAGCGCCGACGAGTTTGTCCTCCAGCGCGTGAACCCCGTCTTCTCTCCCGCGATCCACGCGAATATCGATGCCGTCACACGTCACCTCGAGACGCGGAATTTTCCGTCGCTGCGCCTCCTGCCCACCCAAGGCGGAGACCTCAGCCTCGACCTCGGCGATCACGGACGCTGGCGCCTCATGACATATTTGGGCGGCGCGACGATCACGTACCTCGAATCGCCGGCGCAGGCGTACTCGGCGGGGCATCTCGCCGGGCGATTCCACTACGCACTGCGTGATTTCGACGCGCCTCTCGTACCGATGGGCATCGCGATGCACGACACGCCTGCCTACTGTGAAGCGCTCCAACGGGCACTAGAGATACATGAAGAGCATTCTTTCGCACGAGAGGTCGAAAAACTCTCAAACAAGGTTTTCGCGGCTTTCGATGCGTTAGGCGCGCCGCCGGAAACGCCGACTCGCGTGATCCACGGAGACCTCAAACTTGCCAATCTCCTATTCGAAGGGCCCGCCCCCCCAGAAAGCGAGCGAGCCTTCGCGATCATCGATCTCGATACGCTCATGAAGGGTCCCCTTTGGATGGAACTGGGTGATTCTTGGCGATCTTGGTGTGGCAATGCTCGCGACGACAGGGCGGAACCGCAGTTTGAGTGGGCGTTCTTCAAGGCATCGTTCGAGGGCTTCATCGCCGGGCATGATGCGAAGCTGGCGACCACCGAGCTAGAATCACTCGTCACCGCGCCGGAGCGTCTTTCTCTGGAACTCTGCTTGCGTTTCGCGACGGACTGTCTTCTGGAGAGCTACTTCGCATGGGACCGCGAGCGCTATTCGCGCGCGGCGGAACACAATTGGGAGCGCGCACTTCGGCAGTGGAAGCTGGCGGAGCACGCCCGGGCGGGCCGTCCAAGACGAGCGAGCCTGGTTCTGGCTCACGTTTGAAACGAGGAGGTGCAAAAATGCCCGAAACGATGACGACCGAGTACCCGGAGATCGATTTCGCCCTCGACGAAATTCCCAACCTCCACGCCGTACTCAAAGATTTGCGGGAGCGCTTTCGAGTCGCCCGCGTTCGCTATCACGGTGCGCCGGCGTACCTCGTGACACGTTATGCCGATGTGCAAGACGCCTTTGGCGACGACGAAACGTTCCCTTCTGCCGCGGCCTACGAACGCCACTCTCTGCCTTCCATGGGGAAGACGATCCAGTGCATGGGAGGCAGCGAGCACCGCAGAAACCGCGGACTTGTCTCGAAAGCCTTTCGTCCACGGCTGATGACGGACTTTGTCGAGTCGTTCCTGACCCCCGTCGCCCATGAACTCGTCGACGCGATCGAGGCCAAGGGCGAAGCCGAACTCGTCGCCGACTACACAACGCGGTACGCGTTCACGGTCATCACACGCCTACTGGACTTCCCACCGACCGACTTCAAAAGATTGAAGCGCTGGGGAGACGGCCTCATCAACTTCCCGTGGGATCCGGACGGCGCACTCCGCGCTCGCCAAGAATTCACCGAATACCTGGCACCGATCATCGAGGAACGCCGCGATCAACCCGGAGAAGACCTGCTCTCCTCACTCGCGACCGTAGAAGTGGATGGCGACCGCCTCGAAGACGAAGAGATTTTCTCCTTCGTTCGACTGCTCTTTCCGGCCGGTGCGGACACGACCTACCGCGGACTCGGGAGTCTCTTCTACGCCGTACTCTCACATCGTGACGTCTACGAAGCCGTCCGCGCCGACCCATCCTGCGTACCGAACGTTGTGCATGAAGCGCTTCGCTGGGAGCCCCCGACGGCGATGCTCCCTCGCTTCGCACCGAAGGATGTCGTCTTCGCCGATACCGAGATCGAGGGCGGCTCCGAAGTGCTCTTTGCAATCACGTCGGCCAACCGAGACCGAAGCGTCTATTCAGATCCCGACCGATTCGATCCAAACCGGAAAGAACGCGAATCTCTGACTTTTGGCCATGGCCTGCATTTCTGTCTCGGGTCCCATCTCGCGCGCCGCGAAATGGAGGTCAGCCTGCGTGTTTTCGCGGAGCGACTTCCCCACCTTCGGTTCCAGGAACCGGACAACGCCGGCGAAGTCTGCATCGCAGGAACGGTACTACGTGGCCCCAAGGCCTTGCCCGTTCGCTGCACATAACACGATTTCACCGATGCCATCGCCCCAAAAGAAAGCGGCATGCACAAGAATATGCATGCCGCTTCTCATGAGGGTTCCGCGTGCCGCGAGCTATTGCCCGGCCGCGGCCTTTGCCTGCTGATACGCGTGCTCGAGAGCGAGGTCGTCGGGCATCATTTCGTGTGCCTCCTTGCAGACCTCGAGTGCGCTACTCCAATCGCCCGCCTCGGCGAAGGAATTGCAGGCGTCCACGGCACTCATCGCAACCGCACCGGCCGCGTCACGCGCGGTATCACCCGCCTGATGCGCCATGTCGCCTGCGGCGTTACCGGCCGATTCCACGAGGTTACCCGCCGAGTCCGCCAAACTGCCCGCAGAGTCTGCTGCCGCACTCGCGGCATCTTCCATCGACTTCGTTGCCTTGTCGGCCTCGTCGCCACTGCAGCCGGCAACACTCAAAGCCACAATCAATCCCAATCCGATCATCCATCGATGCATAAAAATCTCCTTCGTCATTCATTGAGCGCCACAGGCGTTCATCAATAGGCAATATCCATCAGCCTTAGTCGAGAGAGCCTTAAGCCCTCATCAAGAGCCTTCAGGCAATCGAGAGCCCTCAGCTAATCAACAGCCGGGATGCGAAGGACCTGCCCCGGATAAATCTTGTCGGGATCCTTCAGCATCGGCTTGTTCGCTTCAAAGATCTCGGTGTACTTCATCGCGTCGCCGTAATACTTCTTTGCAATCTTCGACAACGACTCACCACTCGCGACCTTGTGGTACTGCGAAGGCTTCGCCGCCGCTTTCACGTCGAGTTGATCATCGACCTGCGCGATTCCCGGCACGTTCCCAGCAGCCACAATCGCCTTCTCCGCTTCAGCCTGGTTCCGAGCCTGCCCGCGCAAAACGGCGCGGTCGCCGTCGACCTCAACGCGCAATCCGTCGACTCCCAAGCCGAGATCTTGAACGCGTCCCTCAACTGCCTTTGAATCCTCGGCCTGGTTTCCAGTCAACTGGCCGATCAAACCTTCTCCCGCTTCTTTTACGAAATCGAAGAGACCCATTTCCATCCTCCTTTGGCGTCTATACGACGCCCGCATTGCGGCGCACTATAACAGTCACACAACGCACCGTAGTGTCGGAAAGACACCCCGAAACGCCACATTTCCGATTCGAATCAAAGTTTCGAGAAGTCAATGAGGCACGTTTTGCCAAACCTCCGTGCTCCAATTCGACTCCATCCCGATTCCGGAAAGCCAGGTTTCGACGAGCCGCCCTTCCTCCGCTCGGAAGAGCTGAACCCAATCCCATTGTTTGCCTTCCCCAGTCTCATCGCCGGGAAGCCCAATCACGCGCCATCGACCGATCGCACAGACTTTGTCGCCTTCGGCAACGAGACCGTAGTGAAGATCCTCAATCGAAATCTGTGACAGAAAACCCGCCGTTTGATCTCGATATTCCTCCGACGTGACCGTCCGCGTGCCGCCCATCTCATGGCGCGTGTAAACAGGGCCCGCCAGTTCTGGAATCAGGTCCGACTGCCCCTGCCCCCACATTTCGCCATACCATCGATGCAACAAGTCTCTCGTTTCGTTCGCCGTCATGCCGCTCGCGCCTCCTCCAAATTTCGAGTTTGAGGCTCAGGCTAACAGATCAGTTGGACCCAATTGCCGTGGGCATCGCCAGCGGCGCCAGTCTTAAGACGCCCCGTCCATGTCTGCGCTCATCCCGTCGATCTTCGAGAGCCGCACGATCAAATCCTCAACCCGGGAACTATATCCCCATTCATTGTCGTACCACGAAACAACCTTCGCAAGATTCCCGCCAATGACTTGCGTGAGTGGCGAATCAAAAATAGACGAATGCGAATTCCCGATGATGTCCGAGGACACGATCGGCTCGGTGCTGTATTCGAGGATGCCCTTTAGGCTGGACTCTGCGGCCTTCTTCATGACCGCGTTGATCTCTTCGGGCGTCGTCTCACGATCGAGTTCGATGGTCAAGTCGATGACACTTCCGTCCGGAACCGGCACACGCATGGCCAGCCCGTCGAGCTTGCCGTCCAATTCAGGAATCACTTGCCCAATGGCTCGCGCGGCACCCGTCGAGGTCGGCACGATGTTCGTGGCCGCATTTCGCGACCGGCGCATATCCTTTTTGTGCGGTGCGTCGATGAGTCGTTGGTCCGATGTGTAGGCGTGGACGGTGGTCAGCAACCCGCGCCGAATACCCATCGTCTCGTGCAGCAACTTGGCGATCGGCGCAGCGCAATTCGTCGTGCAACTCGCGTTGCTAATGATGCGTGCGTCCGCGTTCACGACGTGATCGTTCACGCCCATCACAAGGGTTGCGTCGAGTGGGTCCTTGCACGGCACGGTCAGAATCACCCGCTGCGCTCCGGCCGACAGATGTTTTTCGATTTGATCGAGCTTTCGGAAGACGCCGGTGCTCTCGATGACATAGTCGACGCTCAGCTCTTTCCACGGAAGTTTGGCGGGGTCGCGCTCCGATAAAATCAAAAAGGGATCGCCATCGATGTTCATCGTGTCTTCGTAGATTTCGGCCGAGCCCGGATAGCGCCCGTGGATGCTGTCGTATTTGAAGGCGTAGAGCAGCGCATCGGCACCCGCGATGTCGTTGATCGCAACAATGTCGAAATGGCCTCGAAGTTTCGCGAGGCGCGTAATGGTTCGGCCGATCCGACCGAACCCGTTGATCGCGATCCTGGGGACGCGCATAAAATGACCTCCTATCGGAAGTGAGAGGAATAGAGACGACAAGCGTCGGGTCGCGCCCCAACCGCATCGAAATCAGTCTGAGCGAGGTCGAATGAGTTGGAATGCCACCGAGTCTAGCGGAACTCGCTCACAGGATCGGATTCGATCCGTTTTAGGAAATACGCGGGGCGGTGAGAATCGGCCCCACGCCCGAATTCGATGCCGGCGGTGCGCAGCCAAGAGCCTCGCTATGCTCCCGGGGCGAAACCAATCCGGTACGACAAACGTACTGCGGCATCAATTCCGCAAGGTCGCCTCCGCAAGGTGGCCGCCGACTTCCGCACGAGGATCCAAACACCCCTTGGACGCACCCCATAGTTCGATCGACCTTTTCGGAGTCGCCTGGCGACTCGGCGCGACGCTTTTCTTCGTTGCGCTGAACGGTTTCTTCGTCGCGACCGAATTTGCCCTCGTCAAAGTTCGCCCCTCTCGGATCGATCAGCTCGTGGATCGAAACGAGCCTTCCGCAGCGGCCGTTCAACACATCCTGCAGCACCTCGACCGCTACCTCTCCGCATGCCAACTCGGTATTACACTCGCGAGCTTAATCCTTGGTGCGCTCGGAGAGCCCGCAGTCTCTGTCCTCCTCATCGAACTCGCGAGCCGCTTTGGCGTCGAGGTGAGTCAGTCCCCGTGGCTCCCCTTCGTTTCGATTGGCCTCGCATTCAGCGTGATCACGCTGCTGCACATGACGATTGGCGAACAGGCACCGAAGATGTGGGCGCTGCAACAAGCGGAATCGACTTCGCTTAAGACGGCACGCACGCTCCGGATTTTCACTTGGCTCTTCCTGCCCTTCATCGCCATCGTGAACCGAATCTCGAACCTCCTCCTTCGCATCGCGGGCCTCGACCCCGTCGACGAACACGAATCCAGCCACTCCGCCGAGGAAATCCGTAGCATCCTCTCGCTCTCTGCCATGACCGGACACATTTCGGATCGCGCCCTGGAAATCACCGACAACGTTTTCCGCATGACGGAACTCGAAGTACGACACATCATGGTGCCGCGAATCGACATCCAGTTCCTGCGCCTAACGGATGGCCTCGATCAGAACCTTCAGCTGATTCGCGAATCGGGCCATTCCCGCCTCCCGCTCTGCGAGGACGGACTCGACTCGATCATCGGATTCATCCACGCGAAGGACATCTTGAATGCGAAGCTCGCAGGGGAGGAGATTGACCTTGCAGCCCTCGTGCGTGGCGCCCGCTTCGTACCCGACACCATGTCGGTCTCGGGCTGCTTGATCGCGCTCCAAGAATCGATGCAACACTGCGCCGTCGTCGTCGATGAACATGGCACTGCCATCGGCATCACCTTCCGTGAAGACGCGCTTGAGGAAATCGTCGGCCCCCTCGGCGACGAGTTTGATGAGATGGCGCACCCGATCGTCGAGGTCGAACCGGGACAATTCGATGTCATGGGGAGCGTTCCGCTTCCAGAGCTCTGTGCGCGACTCGACATTGAACTCGCAGACGAAGAGCAGGAAGAAGAGGATACGATTGCCGGCCAGGTCGTGGCTCGACTCGGTCGGCTCGCCCGAATGGGCGAGCAGGTTCGTGTCGGTGATTACCTGGCCAGCGTCGTCGAGCTCGACCGGCGGCGGATTCGACGCCTGCGCCTTGAACACGTTCCCGAAGAAAAATCGGAATCAGAATAGTCCGAGCCGATTCACGGCTTGACGGCATTCTATGTGTAACGAGGCTTTCCGACTGTCACGAAGGCGAACCGAGACGGACACGATTGAGAGGAGCAACGCATGTACTTCGACCCGATCTATATGGTGATCATTGCTGTCGGCGCCGCGCTGTCCATGGGCGCGGGCTGGCTCACCAAGTCGCGCTTCGCGAAATACAGCCAAATGGGCACCCGATCGAATCTCACGGGCGCGGAGATCGCTGAATCAATCCTCCGGGACAACATGATCCATGACGTGACGATCGAACCGATCGCAGGCACGCTCTCCGACCATTACGACCCGCGCACGAAAACGCTTCGCCTCTCCGAGCCCGTTTATGGCGGACGCAGCATGGCGGCATTCGGCGTCGCCGCCCATGAAGTGGGCCATGCGATTCAGCATGCGACGGGTTACTCGATGCTGAAGTTTCGCTCGGCCTGGGTTCCCGTCGCGAATACCGGCAGCAAGATTTCGATCTTCGTCTTGATGGCCGCCGTCATGATGGGCGGCGCCGCGAGCGTGATGGGCTCAACGCTTTCGCTTGCTGGGGTCGCGCTCTTCGCGACGACGACTGTTTTCACCCTCGTCACACTGCCCGTCGAATTCGATGCCAGCAATCGAGCACTCGCCGCACTGAAGGGCCGTTATGTCACGGACGATGAATACGATGGCGCGAAGAAAGTCCTTAATGCGGCGGCAATGACCTACGTAGCGGCCTTCTTGACCTCGCTGCTGACGCTCCTCTACTGGGCGAGTCGCCTCGGATTGTTCGGCCGCCGCAGCGACTGAGCGAGGCCCGTGCTCGCCTTGTACGCGTTCACCGCATTCGCAGGGTTAGGCGCATCAGCCAAAAGTCTGCGTCGAATCCTCGAGACTCAGAAACTCAACGGTTTCATGGATCGCATTTCCCGCTTCGCAGACCGCGACACGTCGAAGTGTGCGACGCCCCTGCCCCTCCGGGCAAGCTTCCCGCGCGTGCTGCAGCGAAAGGTTGTCCCAAACGACCAGATCTCCCGAATTCCATTCGTGGACATAACGATTCGCATCGGTGTAAAGAAACTGATCGAAGATTCGTGAGAGAAGCGCACGGCTGGATGCGTCGTCGTCCCCCTCATCTGAGAGTTCAACGATGCGTTCGGTCTGCTGCAGGGTCGAGAAAAGAAATTTGACGCCCGGCTTTCTAGGGTGTGACCGAATCAGCGGCCAAACATGAGACTGTGTCGGCGCATCCGGCCGCGTGCGCGGCTCCTCGCAGAGCCGTGCATCCGGCCGCATCGCCGAAAGATCGTGCGCGCAGAAGATCGAATAGCCAGACAACGTCTCGCGCAGATCCGCCGGCATGTCGAAGAGCGGCGCAACATTGCTGTAGAAAAGTGTCTGCGTGCCCGCTTCGGGAATCGACACACCAAAGAGCGAGATCGCATCCGCAGGAAAACGCGTGTATGTAAAATCCATGTGAGGCGTGAGTTCGCCTTCTCGGTACCCCACATTCATTTCGTCGACACCGTGTCCCAGTTCGTTCGACACGAAGCAGTGTTGCTCACCCGGAATTCGCTCTTCGAGCACCGGGCCGAACCGCTCAAGCAAGGCGACCTGTGCGTCTTTAGAAAGATCGCCCTGATCCGGGAATACTAGAAGGTGATGCGCGTTCCAAGCAGACTCGATCTCCGCCCATTCGGCGACATCGAGACCTCCAGCGAGGTCGACCTCGCGGATCCGTGCGCCGATTCGAGGTGTGATTCGTTCGACGATCATACGCGTGCATCCTTCGCTCGGCGAAACGCCGAGTCACAACATAGCGGAGCCAAACGCATGCGATTGCGGCAATCTCAACCGGCAGCCCGAGGCGAGACGAGGCGATGGAAATCCCTGAGCGAATCATAGAGCTCTTGCAAGCGGCCCAGACCGTCATGCTCGAAGACAAAGTTGCGACGACGATGATCCCGATCTTTTTCTTGGCCGTTCTCGTCGAAGCGATCTGGTCAAGAATGGGGAAACGCGGCCTCTACGATGCGCGCGATTGGTTCGCGTCCATGTGGATGCTCCTGGGCTCGATCGTCATCGAGATCCTCCCGAAACTCGCGCTTCTGGCGGTCGCCGTTTATTTCCACGAGATCAGCCCCCTCCGCGACATTGTCGGACGGCAAGCTTGGGCATGGATGCTCCTCTTCATTCTCGACGACTTCACCTACTACTGGTTCCATCGCCTCAACCATGAAGTTCGTTTTCTCTGGACGGGGCACGTCAACCATCACTCCTCCGAATACATGAACTACGGAACAGCGCTCCGCCAAGGCGTCGGAGAACGGGTCTACAAACCGATCTTTTGGCTTTGGCTCCCGCTGCTCGGTTTTGACGTCCCGATGGTTGTGCTGATGATGGGAATCAGTCTCACCTATCAGTTTTGGGCGCACACGGAAGCGGTCCGCAGACTCCCGAAATGGTACGAAGCAATTTTCAACACGCCCTCGCATCATCGCGTTCACCACGGGTCCAACATTCGGTACCTGGATCGCAACCATGCTGGCGTTCTCATTCTCTGGGACAAACTTTTCGGCACCTTCAGCGCCGAGCTCGACGAGGAGCCGGTCGTCTACGGCCTCACCGAGAATCTCGGCACAAAAAGCCCCTGGACGGTGCTCATCCACGGGTACCAGGAACTCGCGCGCGATATTTGGCGCGCCGAGACAATGCGCGATCGCCTTTGTTATGTTTTCATGCCACCGGGGTGGTCACACGATGGCCCGGACAAGCGAGCGAGCACACTCCGTGCGCGCGCAGGTCTGGGGCCCGAACCCTGATTTTAGTCGCGGCTTGGCATGCAGCGAGAAAGACAGGAGCTCCCCAATGGACGTGAAACGGGTTGGTGAATCGCTGGGCGCCGAAATTCAAGGCGTCGACCTTCGGAACGCGAGCGACGCCGAAATCGACGAGATCTACAGAGCACTCCTCGAACACGAGGTCATCTTCTTCCGCGGCGCCGAGCTCGATGACGAAGCGCACAAAGCCTTCGCTGCTCGCTTTGGCGCCGTCAGCATATTCCCCATCTTCAAGGTGATGGGCGAGACGAACCCGACGTTTCAAATCATCGTCGATGGTCCAGACAGCAAGCCTTCCGCGGACTATTGGCATACCGATGTGACTTGGACCGAAGAGCCTCCGCGCGCGGCGTTCTTGCGGGCAACCGTGATCCCGGAAACGGGCGGGGATACCAAGTGGGCGTCGATGACCGCGGCCTACGATGCGCTCTCGCCTAAGGTCAAATCGTTTTTCGAGGGCCTAACAGTCCATCACGACAACACCAGTTTCATCGCCGGCATGTACGAAAAGATAGGCGACGCGGCAAGTGAGTTCGCCGACAAGCTCCGCCAAACGTATCCCGGCGTAGATCATCCCCTGATTCGCACCCACCCCGACACCGGACGACAAGGCATCCTACACGGTGGTCTATTCATGCGTTATGTCGTCGATCTCGAAGAGCGCGAGAGCGAAGCAATCTTTGCCTTTCTTCAGTCGCACATCGACAATCCTCGCTTCCACGTCACCTGGAAATGGCAACCCGGCGATCTCGTCGTGTGGGACGAACGGTCCACTGTCCATCGCGGCTGCGGCGATCACTTTCCGCAACACCGAGAGGTGCGCCGCTGCGTCATTGATGGCGATCGCCCCTATTTCCGGGCGACTTAGCAGCCTATGTGCCGCTCAGGCTGCGCAGCGGCCGAGCAGTCGAGGACGCGTCCCCCGACGCACCGCGACCCAGCGTTCTGATTAGCCTGGCTTCCACCTTCCCCGCACATGCCCCGCACATGTTCTTTCGATCATCCGTTGCACGTCGGAAATACGATCTCGGAACTGAGGAAATATTTCGCGGGATCGTTCGTCTTTGCGTTCTCAAAGACCAATTTTCGTGCCACTTCGGGTCCTATTCCACCACTTCCGAATCATGCGAGTCGTGCGCCTTCCTGCGCCCCAATGCTGATTCGGAGATCCAATGCAGAAATTTCTTTCGTCAATTGCGACGCGACCTGTCATTTCGACCTTACTCGTCCTCGTGCTCTCCGCATTCAGCGCGTCGAGCACTCAAGCGGCCACCATCGGTGCGACAGCAACGCCCTTTACCGGTGATCCGCTCTCCGTCTCGATTTCGATCGATGATGCGATCACGCCGGGCAGCCTCGTCATCACCCTCCAGGTCGAGGCCGGGAACCTGGGTGATCTCCGCGGCTTCTTCGCGCACGTAACCGACGAGAGCCTTCTCTCCGGGCTGAGTGTCACGGGCGGAGTCGTGACCGAGAGCGTGTTCAACGCGAATAGCGTCATCAACTTGGGCGGCGGAAGCAATCTCAATGGTGGAGGCTCGCCCTGCCCCTGCGATCTCGGCATTGAGATCGGCACCCCCGGCATCGGTTCAGATGATTTTCAAACAGCCATCTTCACGCTGACGCATGCGACCCAGACACTCGACCTCAGCTTCTTCAGCGGCATCGACTTTGGGGTGCGAGCAACGAGCGTCGGACCGGCAGGTTCCCGCAGCGGCTCCAGTAAATCAGGCGGCGTCATCCCCGAGCCGACCGCTGCGGTCCTCATGATGCTCGGCCTCGGCGGACTCGCTTCCATTCGCAACACAGTTGAGAAGCCTCGGAGCGATTAGCCACACGCCTCCGTTGCGCCCGCTCACTCGAACGCGCTACCCGAAAAGCTTCTGCTCAACTTGCACGAAGCTCTGGGGTCACGATGGCACCGTACAAGGTTCGGCCCGACTGGGTTCGGCGACTCAACTATTTCCAGCCCGCGACCGGCGACCCGCGCCTCGTTGTCCCGCTGGATCCCGATGAACTCTTCGAACTCGCCCGCCGCTCGACCAACCTCGACGACTTTGGCGGGACAGAAATCGAAGAGTCGTTTCGGCAGCGACTCGCCTCCATCGACTCCGATGCAGATCTGCACCTCGTCGGCCGCCTCCTGTGCCGCGCTGAAACAATCCGCATTCTGCAAACACGGCTGCGTCTCCACGACGCTTGGAAGAAGCAACCCGAGATCACTGAGGAGCCGATCGATCGGCCTATCTTTGTTGTGGGTGCGCCTCGGACCGGCACCTCGATCCTGCTCGAAATCCTGGCGCTCGACCCCGCGCTGCGAGCGCCGATCGCATGGGAAGCGCACCATCCCATTGCGCATAATGACGTTCAAGAAGCGGGCACGGCGCAGCAGGTCGCGGAATCCGAGCAGGAACTCTGGGCCGAAATTCAGCCCGAATTCATGACGGTCCATGAACTCCGCAGTGATCTTCCCTGCGAATGCGTGCATTTCATGGCCCTTGACCCCGCATCTGGATATTGGGGCATGAACTACAACACGCCGACCTTCGATGCGTGGGCGGCCACCCAACGAGGTCTCGTCGCACGAAGCTACCGACTCCACCGCCTCTTCTTGCAAACGCTGCAACACCAGGACCGCAATCAAACGGGCGCGGGGGGGGCTCCTCGGCGGTGGCTCCTCAAGACGCCTGGGCATCTCGCGACGATGCAAGCGCTCTTCGCCGAGTACTCCGACGCGATTATCGTCCACACCCACCGTGACCCGATCAAGTTCGTGGGTTCGGCGGCGAGTACGACGGCAATGCTCAAATGGCTGCGCAGCGATTCGGTCGACCTCACGACGCAGGGGCTGATCGCGCTGCACGGATTCGCCTTCATGCTCGGCCAAGTCCACGGCTTCCGCGAAGACGGCACGGTCCCGGAGGCGCAGTTTGTCGACAGTCACTACCTCGATTTGATCTCCGATCCAGCGGCGGCCATCCACAAGATCTACGACCAGGCTGGGCTCGCTTGGCCCGAAGGGCACGACACGCGAATTCAGGACTACCTCGACGACAAGCCGAAAGGCAAATTCGGAAAACACGAATACGAACTCGGCCAGTATGACCTCAGCGAAGAAAGGGTCCGCGATGCGTATGCGGACTACGTAACGCATTACCACGTCGCCTCTGAGTCCGCCTAACGTTCGACCCGCTGAACCCTGCGGATCCCCTCGGAGACGCTCTCAGCAAAAACGCAATCACCCTAGTCAACCGATTCGTTCTGCTCTCGCATCTCATCGATATTCAAAATATCACCGACGCCGTAGCCCGGCATGATTTGGTTGTAACCCTGATAAGGTCCAATCAAATCGGCGGCACGCGGGTTGTAGTGTTGCAAGTAGATCGTGCGTCGACGATTCAACCCCAGCGGCGGTGGACCCGCATGAAGTCCGCACCCGAAATGAACCGTTGCATCGCCGGGCTCCGTTTCGATTGCGACCATAGGGTAGCGGTCCGGCGTCAAATCGGCCGGCACGTTGTGATAGGCCTTGCCCCAACTCCCGGCGACCATATGCAGCTGGGAACTCGACGGGCCCGCCGCATCGATTTGAATGCCGACCAGGACGCAGGGACAAGTGGTGTGACAAGCACCGAAGCCACAGTCGGTGTGGTAGGGAAGATTCGCGAACGCACTCGCGTCTTGGCTCAAGCCGGCACGCTTCACGACCGCGAGGATACCCTCGATTCGATCGGGGACCGGAACGACCTCCTCGCGTGAATAACCGACGAGCTGGCGCGTCCTTGGATGGGCATAGAGTGCTGCGATTTCATCTGATTGATCCGAGAGGTAGGTGAGACGGTAAGGAAAGCGATCTCCGTCCGCGTCCTCTGCCCACCAAGACCGAAGTTCCCCCTCGACGGCCTCGGACTCGATCCGGTCGAGTTCACGCGACAGACCCTCAATTTCAGACGCCGAATACGCACGTCGAATCACGAGCCATCCCGTCTTGCGGAAGAATAGAGACATCTCGTCTGGGTCATCGTCCACAAGAAGAATTCGGGACCACGTTGTTTGTGTCATGATTTGTTCCCCCGAATAAGCTTGATTAGAATTAGTGGCTATTATTTGTTGCCAGCCTTTGTTTTCAATGCCGCAGTAATGTCGTCTTGTATCCATTGAGCTGTTTCTCTTCGGTTGCTGGCATCTCGAATCGGTCGGCCAACCACGAGATAATCGGCTCCCGCTTGCATAGCATCAAACGGTGTCAACGAGCGTTGATGTTCATGGGTATCGTGACCAGCTGGACGCACGCCTGGTGACACAATGACAACTTTTTCGCCAAATCGTTCTCTGAAAATCTTGACATATTTTCCTGAAGCAATAAGCCCATCACAGCCCTGAGCCATAGCCATCTCAGCCCGCCACATCACATAATCATCCAGCGTGGAAAAACGAACACTATCTCCGTCATTGCTTGGTAACAATCCAAGCTCCTGAAGGTCCCTTTCTCCCCAGCTTGAGAGTAAGGGAACCGTTAAGATTTTCAGCGGACGATCCCCTCGCCCATTAACTGCCGCCTTGGCCGTCGCGTGATTGCCTAAGATTGTTAAAAAATCCACGCCCAAATCCGCTGCCAAATTGACCGACCGACGAACGGTTTCATCGATATCGTTCATCTTAAGATCTAGAAAAATTCGGCATTGCCGCGACCTGACCTCTTCAAGAAACCCACTATTGACGGCTAAAAACAGTTCCAACCCAATTTTATAAAACCAGACGACGCCCTCCAAATCATCAAGGTATTTCTTGGCATCTTGAATGGACGGAACATCCAGCGCCACAATCAAGCGATGACCTGGCGATAATGTTGAATGTGCCATATGACTGATGACTAACTTTTCTGAGCCTGAAACACTCAGGGTAACCTTTTGTCCTATCAAT